>PVIW01001976.1:0-33978 GCA_004026585.1 Noctilio leporinus | reverse complement strand
TGCACTTATTTGCAAATATGTCTCCAGGGAATATGTTGAATAGTCAGATTGTTAAGTTCTAGAATATGAATATGTTAAGTTCTAGGATATGAATTTGCTCACTGCATAAGCATCAAACTGTTATTCTAGCCCCCCCTCCCCCACCATCAGTAGAAGTTTTACATTTCATTTCTTTTGGACAACACTTAGGATTTTGACAAAGTTTTACTTAGGGTGAAATACAGAAAATATATTTCAATGTGATTTTAATAATAATTTTGCTTGTTAGTAAATGAGATAAAGCACATTCACATGGTTAGGAGTTATTCATGATATTCTGAGAAGTCAATTTTTTTTTCTTGTTCATTTTCCTGGGATATAAAAAAACATTTCTAATGAAATCACAGTGCTCTCTTTTTCTAAATTTTGACATTACAAGTGTAGCAAATATATTCTTATTTATGGCTTGACTTTACCCTCTATGATGTATTTTGATTGATAAATTGAAGTTCTTAATTTTACATAGATATATCAGTCTTTGCCTTTTTGATTTGTTATTTTTGTTTTTAATTTTTAAAGACTATTATTTTCAGAGACAGGGGAAGGGAGAGAGTCAGAGAGGAGGAGGGACATCATTGCCTTTCACCTGCCTCCAGCTGGGTACCTGGCTGGAGACCTGACTTGCAACCTGGTTATGTTCCCTGGCTGGGAATTGAACCAGTGACCTTTGGGTTCGAAGGTCAGAGCCTTATCCACTGTGCCTCCAGCCAGGGCTGTTTTGTTTTCTTTTAAAAAAGCCTTCATAATCTTTCTGAAAAGAAAATTTATTTTCTATACACAATGAGTACTTCAATTCTGACACCAGGTGTGTGGCTTTCCCCCATTTGGACCAATTATCTGATACCAGCTGCATGTTCTAGAATGCAGTTCAGTTTAAGACATTGGTTACCTGGAGTTAGCAGCTAATCATGCAGGTTAAGGGCCTGATAGACCTGCTCCCTGCTTCCGAAGGCAATCCTATTTTTTAATGTATCATATATAAGAAGAAAACTAACATACTCAAGTTTCTTAGTAGGATATATATGTGTGTTTGTGTTTGAGGAGCATTTAGTCTTGTGAAAGAGGCTGCTAGTTTCCCTCAAATCTTCTCACATTGTTTAATAGTAATAGAATCCCCTTCTCCAATTTTTAGCTTAGTGCATGGCCACCTGAAATAAAGACTGTTTTCACCTTCCTTATAGCTAAGTGAGGCTATGTGACATGTGACCGTATTTGGCCAGTCAGATGAAAGAACACGTCATCTGGGACTATAACCTTAACAGTGGAAGCTATATAAGCTACAGGATAGAAGGAATCTGGGTCTCTGGCACCATGGGATAACAGCATTGGCCAAAGTAACTATGAACGAGAAATAATTTATAAGCCAATACTGTTCTTGGATTTGGTGGGGGGGGGACTCACATTCCTTGCAGAGAAGGAAATTCTGATATTACTCAAGTGTTTTAAAGCCTTCTTTTCCTGTATTTTTTATATCCCTCCAATCTGCAACTTAATTAAGTAGTTCTTAGGTTTTAATGAGTGTAAAATTATGCTAATAAAAATGCCCTCATCAGTTCCTTTGTGTGAGATAGTCTAACGCATGGATGATCTGCACAGTTTTTCCCCATTTTCCCCAGCATTAAAGGTAAACCTCTGCCAAAACAGTAACTCAGATACCTGTGCCAAGTGACCCCCAATTGCAATGTTATTTTAGAATTAAAAAATTGACAAAATATTAAGAGGCAAATCAAGCGATGGAATTAATTATAATTATTGTGTTTGGAGTTTTCCCATTGAATTGTATGAATATCTTCATTAAATCTTCCCAGTAAGTGAACTCACACACTTTAGTTCATGTAAAGCAATTGTCTAAGCAGGAAAGAGTGTGCACTACCCAAAGAAATCTGGTTATATCTAGACACATTTGGGGTCATCATAACTAGGTGAAGGTATTACTGACATGTAGTGGGTGGAGGCCAGAGATGTTGCTTAACATCCTGTAAGGCACAGAAGAATTGCACAGCAAAGATTTTGAAGCCCAAATGTCAATAGTGCTTAGGTGGGGAATCTGTGTTGCAGAGCCTTCTAAAGAGTATCTGGGAGATTGTGTATGCGTTTTATTTCATGAAGAGCTAGTTCATCTATTGGAACCAATTGGAATATTGCCAAGGAGCCTGTTTGCATTGTCCTCCTATACCCCCACCCAAGTTGTAACCAAAATGAGTTAATTCAGCATCAATATCCCAGGGGATCATAATTCATAAATAAGGGATCCCCCTCTGGCATGGGGGACACCTCTACATCTCTTCAGTGACTTCCTTTTAAATTGTGGTCCATACACTTGTCATTTTTAGTGGCCCCTCACTTCCACTTTCCTGCCACCAGAGTGTTGGGTGCAGACTTCCTCCAGATCTGGTCATATTACAAAGCCCCTTCTCTTTAATTCTCAAGACCTAACAGGACTTCCTGTGTTCAGGCAAATAAACACGCTGCCAATAATCCAATAAAACCTTTATAGACTTGGATATAAAACATAGCAAAGACTAGTGGACAAACTATAACTGCTTGCTTCTTTTTTATAAACCCCCCACTTCAGCCCTAAAAGCAGCACAAATCCAAGGCAATAAAAGGACCAGGGTTGTACCTTTGGTGTTCCTAATGAGTTGATTCATCCTCCCTATGCTACTGCCATAGTGACCACTGGTCACTAGTCTTGGCTCCCAGATGGAAGCAACAGAAACTGGCATATCCAGTACTGGTGGGGAGGAACTAATTTCAACCATGACTTTCATCATGATGAGTCCCCTTTGGTGCTCAGTAGGTGCAGACAAATCAGTGCTACCACCTTGGGCCATTGTGAGCCAATGTCTCACACTCCCAGAGACATAACACGTGACAAAATTAAATCCTGAAGCTCAGTTTTTGGTCATTTGTGTTTCCCAGCTCCTGTTTTCTGAAGGAGCTGCAATTAGTCTATGCTATAAAGGAAAACAGGTTAGAACTGATGAATGTGAGTTATTTCATAAAAGGATGCCCAAAGCAGAGGTAAGAGGAAACGCACTTAGAATGCTAGTCCTTTCATGGGGAAAACTTTGTCTTGAGCAGAATGACTACAGGGTTTCGCTGATAATCAAAACACTCTCATTTTATTCTGAGCTATAAGCTCAGATGCCACAAGGGGCCAAGCGGATGTTATAAATGAATGAAAAGGAGTGGACGAGGGGAGAATGTTGTGGAGGCGTCTTTGATCATCTGCATACATGTCTTTCTTACAGCCTCCCATCCCTCTCCCAACAGCTCTACCAAGTTGTTGGCAAGCAGAAAGCATTTTCAGATCTTCCCATTTTCAAAGATACGTGATAAACACTTACTCAGAACACAAGCAATTCTAATTTTTATAATTTGGATAAGTAATTTTATTAGAAAGGTATTGCATAGGCCACAAAAACTAAAATGCGTTTGTCGACTGGATGCAACTGTGGGCTGCCAGCCTGGACTCCACTCTTTGCCCATGGACTTTGCCCACTCAGTGCAGCCTCTAGGAAAGAAATAGTGTATAATGTCCATGAGTTTCAGGACCCTGATCAAAGCAGTGGAGAGTACATGATGGTGGTTTTCTTTTTTCTTTTTTAACTTTTGCATTAGGACCCGCATGTATTTCAAGAAGCTAGCAGGTGGCAGGTGCTGGGGTAGCTTGTTGGCATCCCTTTTCATTTCCAGCCTCTCCTCTAGGTGTCACTATAGTTCTCCTTTGAGGAAGACAGTGGTCTTGACCTCCTAATCCCCTTCATGGTAAGACTTTTCTCATGACCTGGCCCTGCCACATCAGCCAGCCATGGAGAAACAAAGATTAGACACACCCTTCCCTTGACTGAAGGTGCCAGTAACCATGAGATCATCCGTGCACCTCGTGTTGATGCAGGTACCTGCCCATGGCCACTCTGCTCTTGGTCTGGTTTTGCTCTGTTGGGCTATAACATCTCAACAGCTCTTACTTTTCAGGATGGCGTTTCAGGATGGCATGACAGAAGAGCAGTTGGAGGATGGCTTGTGTTAACCAGAATTCCCACTCATGGCCAAGAAAGGGGGTGCACTCATCCATAAGGGAGGTGAGAGAAGGAGAGAAGGGCTGATTAGATCCCTGGGCACCGCCAGGACAGGGACATCCAGGGCACAGATCTGGGGCCGATCCTAGTCTCTGGAGATGCATTCTTCCCTGGCAGAGCACTCCTGCGCTTGCACTTGGGCTCGCTGTGTCCTGTCTGCCCTGCACTGTTGCAGCCCTCTCCTCCTGCCACTGCTCTTGTGAGGCTGCACCTCACAACACATTGCTGAACTCCCAGTGGACAAAGCTGGGAATGAAATTGGGGGCTGGAAGTGGAAGGAGGCTTATAGCATGTAAAACTAGCTTCCTGTTTTCATAAGGCAGAACCTTTTAGAGGCTCTTTTGCCTCCTTAATGAATACAGCTGACCTAAGGAGTTGGGGGTGTTGACTTCCCATACAGTTGAAAACCCATATATAACTTTTGACTCACCCCCAAGTTAAGTCCCTCTGTATCTGCTGGGTCAGGGGGTTGGGTGCAGAATCCCAAGCAGACACCAAATTCTGAATGCTCAGGTCATCCATATAGAATGCCATAGATCAGTGCATCCATGGACTCCCACTATAGAGAGAGAACAGTACAGGTATTTGTAGGAAAAAGCCTGCATAGAATCTGTGTTGTTCAAGGGTCAGCTGTATTAGAGCCATCCTTTCTTTCCCATGAGCCCTCCCTGTAGGCCAGAGGAGGACAGGGAGAAGTGGGAAAATGCCACCTCTCCATGCAAAGTTTGAAACAAGTAGGAAAAGGGTTTTATGTCATGGACTTCTGGTTTCTCCTCTCCCTTCCTTTATGAAATCCTATTTTTCTTTGCTTTTGCTTTTGAAATCTGCTTTCCCCATTTCTGTCCTGCCTTGGCCATGTTGGTTCCCTGACTTGTGTGTCTTTAGAAGATCATCTGGTTTCTCTCATACCAACTGTGGCTGCTTCTCACACCCTCACCCTCTCGTTGATCGGTTTGATTTCTTTTGCTCCATTTTGCATCCTAGTCCTGCCATCCTCGGCAGCCCTGTCTCTGGTCCCCCGGAAGTATTTGAGAATGAGAAGCTGAAGCTAAGCAAGGATACAGCTGGTTGCCCAAGTCCTAAAGGCCAACTGAGTCCGTTCTGGCTAACTGGTTCCCAGGCCCCAGCGAGTGCCAGTTTTCTCTTCCTGACACACAAGCTTCGCTCACTTCATGAGGGTTTCTGATGAGCATTTGGAAAGAGCGCTCTGAATGCACAAGTGAGAAGCCAGGCCATCAGTGTATTTACACCCGGCCTCAGGGCAGAGCCAGCATGCGCACGTAAAGCTGTAAGATGCAGAGTAACTGTGTGGGTGTATATACATAATATTGATTAGGGGTGATGTTTAGAGTGGAAATCCATGGCCCCATGGGTTGGAAGAGTGAGCAAGAGTAGAGTATAAAAATGCCAGAGCAGAACTTGGCATCATTGTTAAATGCAGGTCAGAAATGCCTTGTTCTCTATGGGTAATCCCAGCGTCCCTGTGTGTGGACTTGTTCTGCCTGAACTTCTGAAGGTGGTGGTCTGGAATTACATCATAGGGAAGGACACATCTTTGTTAAGTTTCCTCTTTCTGGGATTGACCAAAGGGACCACCAGCCTGGGGTCCACCCTAAAGGGAAACAGGGAGCAGGGAGCAGGGACCTCCGTGAGCTGGCAGTTGGATGTCCTGGTGGAGGTGCTTGCAGCATACGGTTGGGGGGCTGAATCTCCTGTTTACTGCGGATTCAGAAGTTCTTTCACTGCCAGTGTACCCGTTTTGAACGGGGCTTTCCCTCAGTTTTGGGATTGCAGCTAGCAGATTGCATGATGTCAAGAAACACTTCATTCTTTAAAAAAGCTCCCAATGAGCAGATCCCCTCCTCAGGGTTTACAAAGAGGAGTCAGATTCCAGCCTGTTGCTCCTAGCACCACCCCTGATGCCAGATTACAAGAAGGCAGCTTTCGGTGTGGCTGGGGGACCCATCATTACAGTCTCACGCCAGGCCAGGCCAGGCTCATGAGAGGATGCCTCCTGCCTCCTTGGTCCTGGGGCAGGTCAGTGTGTGGGACCCCAGGGCAGTTGATGGTGGGGACTGAAGATGCTGCAAGAAAGCAAAGGCAGTCTTTCCTGTCTGTAGGGCTGGCTGCCTGCCAAGGTGTAGAGCCTGTGGGTCCAACCTGCAGGGAGATGCAGGGAGTGCAGAGCTCAGTGCTGGGAGACGGGACTGGCGGAGAAAGCAGAAAGCGAGGCACCTCTCCCCTTCTCCCCTGAACCTCCCTCCAGCAGGAGCGCAGAGGCCTGGCCTCTGTCAGGACACCTAAGTCTTACTCTTAAATTTGGTCCGTTAAGCAGGAATTTCACCTTTAGGCTCAGAATTGCACTTTCTGCCATGACACCATTTCTTAGAAAGAGTGCTGCTGTTTGCTGCCTATTTTACAGCACTGTCTTCTTTCCCTCTTAGTTTTGCAGCATCTGGCTGGGACGGGATCCTGTAGGGTTTCAGGCTTTTCAGCGAGAGCAATCTCTTCTAAGACAGTGCCTACCCTGATCATACATTTGTCTGTGTGGGATTCAATCCTAAAGAATCTGCCATAGTGGTCAGTAACAGTGTGGTAAAAGCCTGAGGAAACAAATAAGGAGAAAATAAATGAACCGTAATAGGAACAAATCTTCCAGTGTTTATATCTGTGAGGTACCTGATTCCTAAGTCAGCCATAAAATGTCCACACATTGCTGTGAAACTATACAGCCTCAGAGCCCGACACTTTGGGTTCAGATCGCAGGCCCGTTGTTTACGAAATGTGTGACCTTTGACTTAGATGTGCTATCTCTGTGCCCCGTCTCTTTGGCACAAATAAGGGGATGCTGGCGGCGCCTTTACAGGGTGGTGAGGAGTTGGGGAGGTGCTGCTCAGGAGGTTCTTATCGACGTGCCTGAGGGAAGATGTTCAGTGGTGCCTCACTGTTTACTCAGCAGCCACTAATGGATGTCTGATCGGTGCAAGGTCTGAGGGAGGGCCGGGCAGAGACTTGCAAAGGGCATACCCACTTCTCTCCAGAAGGTCACCGTTTATTCGAGTCAAGAAAGACATGAAGTGGCTCTACCTAAGGAACCCCATTAGGAAACTAAGGAAATGATGAATGAGGCTTCCCTTCTGCAGGGATCAAAATGGTCTCCATTGTTACCATGTGCGGGTTTCAAAATGTAATATTTACACATTTATTTGTCCACAGAATTACCAGCTTTTTTAAAAAGGAGCTCAACCCTTTATTATAAGATAAAGAGGGTGACAAGGCAATAAAAGGGACCCAACTATAGCACCTTCGTAGACCACAGTTGGTCAGCACCTAAGTCCAGTCACCCTGAATATCAGAGTCTATGGCCCTTCATATGATCAGCTACTACATTTCTCATAAACAAGTTTGTCTAGGAGGCAGAGAAATTCAGTGCAAAGCCCTTAACTCATATACAGAAAGTCCTAAGTGTTAGAGTGGATCCAGAGTGTCACTGGGTGTTAAAAGGACGATTGAGGTTTCCAGGTATGTAAGCTGCCAAACACTAAAAAGTGCTGCTGATTTTTTTTTCCAAAGGAACTGTTTACTGTTAAATGCCATGACCTTTGCCCTGTTAGCCTGATCAAGAATGCAGGACGAGGCCAGTATACAAAGAAGTTGTTAAGGATAAAATGTTGTGATTTTCCACTTCCTCTCCAGAGGAAAATTTTCCCATATCCACCCCAGAATAGCCTGTTAGGGGCCCCTGGATTTTGGGAGCCATAGTGACTTAGGGTTGGAGTCCCACCCAGATCTAGAAAATAAGCAGTATGTTGAATAATTCTGTTGACAATGGGTCATAGGCATTGTTAGTTTGGAATCACATCTCCGGGCAAAGGACGAAGATGTGGTCCTTGGAGCTCAGAGAGGGGGAAGCAAGGGGTCATCTCAGGCTCCATCTGACTGAACGACTACAGGGTGTAAAGACTTACCTGCCCATGTCAAGAAAGTGAGATGTGAGAAGACCCCTCTATAGGAAATGCCCATGAATAGCAATTGTACAATCGCACCCCAGCCCCCAGATGGCCTCCACATTGTGGGTAACTGCACCCACCACCTGAGACAGGATCTTTCCTTCTTGCATCTTCTTGTTAGGGCTCACACTAGAGGCACCCAAAATAGCAATAGAATAAAGGACCACTTCGTACCTCCTCTCAGAATCGCAGCTTCATTCAAGCTGCCAGTTCACTACCCACCTCCGCTCAGAGAAGCCTTGCCTTTGGATGAAGATGAAATGCCTATTAACATATCACAGGATACTTCCAGTTGGAACTGCTATTGCATAAAAGCTGGAAGTCATGAGATCTGCGGAGTAGATCTTGCAGAGTAAGAGAAGAACTGTGTCCACTGAAAGAATCTGGGTGAAATGGCATTTGGATGGAATTGTAGGCATCCTGCAGGGTCAACAAATAGGTCATGTACAAACAGGACGTATGCTAGTGGGCTGTTAGGAACACACAGAGAGCACATGAACAGCAAGAAACCAGGATGCTTATATTAATTCCCTGCCTCATTTATCCCTAATCTCTTCTGCCCACCCCTACCCTCAAAAGGGTCACAGGAGGCCTGAAGGTTTCCAGGCCCATGATCCTTTTTCCAAAATTGACCTGCTGTGCCTCATTTCTTCTGGCCCCAGACCTCCTAATGGCCACGTAGCAGTAATGCCTTAATAAACAATGTAAGACTTAGTGTTACTTGTTTATTAGTGGATGCTACTTTAAATTTTTATTAATAAGGGACATCTGAGGAATTGTCAGGTGGATAGAGGGAATGATCTGGAGCAGGGAGATTTTGGTTTCTTTAAAGTTAAACCCTGCAAACTGGCTTCCGAAAGTGAAGTGCTGTGATCTAGACCTGCAAGTGGATGTGGTGTGCCCTCAGGTACAGGCCCCATACCTGGCTTCCCCTCCTGTGTGCATCAGGGCCGTCATAGCGGGATTTCAGTGGCACGCTCCAGTCTTCTGCTGTTGTTCCATTGTCCCTTTTTCACTAATGGCACATCCTCATTCTTTTGCCAACAACAGAGTAACCTACACCCTCCCTCTTCTGTCTGAGTGAGGCAGCTGAGCAAGGCTAGAGGCTAGAAGGAAGGAGACAGGGCTGATTGGAAAGAGTTCCATTAAAAAGGAAAACATTTCTCTCCATGTGATGTGAACAAAGCCTGTTGCTACGCATCCTGTTTGTGGAGGTTTCCAGCCAGTCCCCCTGAGCACTTGGGTATCAAAGCCGTGTGGCCTATGGTAGGTCTGTTTGCTCTGTTGCCAGAGTGATTACAGCCTGACAGAGCTCAGCTCTGCTCCTGCTTTTATTACTGTTATTACTTCTGTGCTCATGGCCTTGGAAGGCCTCTTCTGCACAGACTCAAAGCTCAGGGAATCATGAAGGTACAGGCTACCATTTGTAGTCACCACTTGGCAGCTCTTGGGTGGATATGGTTAGCATATTTTCTTTGGGAAGCAAAACCAGAGATTTTTAGACTATGCCTTAGGAGAGAGAAGAATTCCATATAGCTGTGAGCAAGATAGGAGGACTGGGTGCATGCTTGTCCCTGGTGCTACATTGGGTGAGCCTTCCAGTTTCATGTTGGGAAAGGGAAAGAGACGTGGACAAGTAGGACTTATGAAGGTGTATCCCTATAAGAAAAGATGATCTCCAGATCTCCAAAAGCTTTTATTAAACAAATGCATAAAGTTCAAGAAGCTTGGCATGTTGATGTGAACATTCAGTTAATGTCTGGAGAGCATTTATGGTAACCCTGGTTCTAATGGGCCTTAGCTGCATGATCTTGAATAAGGCATCATCAGTTCATGCATCTATAAAGATGCATAAGAGTTAAGCTTGTTTAGATTCCTCTCTCTGCTCAAATTCTAGGCTGCCTGAAGCACAGTCTCTGATTCATATATATCCTCCTGTACATTGCCCAGAAAGACAGGAAAAGGTACTCACAGAGGGCTTCACTGTATCATTCATTCATGGTTGCAGCTCAAATGCACCAATAAAAAAGACCCAGGGAAGGTCCAGTGTAGGAATAAAGGACACATTTGAAATCCAGCCCACACCTTCAGCCCTGCTGTTCCGGTGAATATGGGGCCTTTTTGCAGTTACTAAGGAAACAACCACCAGGAAAGGATTAGGAAGCCTGGGCTGAAAGGATGGACACAGGCACTTTGTAGCGAGAAGCCCATCAGATGGAGTCTGGCAGAGGCACCATCCCGCTCAGTGATTGATGCTGTACTCTGTGTGAACGCATCAGAGTCCATTTGATGGAGTCGATAACGCGGGGACGCCTAGGTGCCCCGTCCTTTCTCTTTCTTCTCTGCCACCTATTAAGCGTTCACAGATCTGCATGGCTGGATCGGCTTAGTTTAACGCCTCTGCCGGGTGCATGTCAGGGTGGAAGAAACACACGTTTAATTCCATCCACAGACTCCAAACTTGTTTAAAACTAAAAGATACTGACAGTGTTTCTAGGGACAATGTCAAAGGAATAGATTACTCATTGCTTTACCTTTACTAGACCTTAAGCTATAGGATGCTGGCCTCTAAAGAAGAGTAGGCACGGCCGGTGACTCAAGGAAATGGAGGGAGACTGGGGAGACCAGGTGGTGCGAGTGATGGAGGAAGCAGGTCCTCAGGACACTAAATATGTCCAGCCAGCTCTTTCTTTGCCTGTAGGTGGTTTCCAGTATTTAAATTAAAATCGTTAATTTGACTAACAATTTATAAAAGTGAATTTTAAATTTAATTTTACTTATAATTTAAAAATTACATATCATGTAAAATAGCATATTCAAATATGCTACTCCTTCCAGGCTGATATGCATTGTTTACGCAAATAAGAGTGGCAAAAAGCAATTACTTAGTTTTCATTACTGGAAAACAAAATTTAAAGGGTGTGTCCTCCCTAGGCATAATCGGTTAACGTTTTAGTGCATATAAATCATGAAAAAAGTTTATTGGGATTACAGAGGATATGCTGTACTGTGGTAAATTTAATGCACGTGGATACTGTGTCATGAATCTAATCCCATGGTGTTGCCTATTCAAAAGAGATCCTGATGTTAATAATCTGTGATGTGAATATAGTCATTTGGCAAGTAATATACCATGTGCATTTGGGATTTTTTCTGTTGCTCATCTTACGATCATTTATCTTAAGTTTAATTTCTGAAAGTTGAATTAATTCCAAGCACTTACAGATTTTTAAGGCTTTTGAACTATATTATCCAGTTGTCCCTTGGAACTAGTTCAGTAATATGTACTTCCACCAAAACCAGACTATGTATAATATGCCCGTTTTTAGCCCTTTACCAACTGGCAATTATAATTTGGGGAATGACGTTAAAAATGAATTCAGAAACAAATCACGATAATTTACTGTTACATTAATTTGTGTTTTTTATCAAATGAAGTTATAGTTCCCTTTATTGTTATTCAATTTGTTTCAATTTTTAGTTTATTTGTGGTACTTCAGTCTATTTGGATATGTTTAAATTTTATTCATGCAATCATTGATACTTTCCCTTATTTTTTATTGGGATATGCATTCATTGAACAACTTCTGGTTTGAAGATGATAAAACACATGAATCTGTTTTATTTCTCTAATCATTCATTCTTACAAAACATCTAATCCTTTCACCACAATTGAGTAATTTTGTATTTGTGGATACATTTTTCCCTGAAACATTAATCACTTTGTTATTGTTGTTTCTTCTCTATCACAATTCGCTTCCTGGTGACTCGAAAGGCAGCTGTATCTTATGCAAACCTTTACACGTTCTGTGGTCCTGGCGCTTTCTGTAGTCTTCCCTTGATCTGCCTGCCGTATTTTTGCAGCAATGCCTTAACATTTAATTAGTGTGAAAGATTGGGACCTTCTGTCTATCTGTAAGAGAAAACCCCATTACTATTTTTTACTTTTTATTCTGAGAATATTACTGGATATTTCTGCCATTTAGTCTTCTAAAGTGGAATTAGTTTGCCAAGACGGAAAAACCCCTGTTGGTGTTTTGATTTCCTATACTTTCATAAACGAACATGAGGAGAAGTGATACTGAAGGACATTGGATCTTGCTTTCTCAGCGTTCAGCCTATTTCTTCATGTACTTAAATTTCCTTGTTATTTCTTGGTAATCTCTTGGGGTTCATCATACAACCCTTGGGGTATTTACTATTAATTCCATTCCCAGATATTTTATAGTTGTGTTGCTATTGTGAATGGGATTTTTATTACACTTAATAATTTATTTTGCTGGTTAATAAAAGAGAATTGATTTTTGGATATTTAATTTGTAACCTGTCTGTTTACTCACTTCTTGCCTTATATCTAATAGATTTTCTGTTTTACTTCTTTGGTTTTAGTACATAATCAGTCTTCAAATAATGATAATGTGATTTTTTCCTAATATTTATAACTCATGTTTTCTTAGTGAATTGTTTGAAACTTATCAAATAGTGATAAATGCCAGTAGTGAGAGCAGGCCATCGTTATAAGAAAGACTGTGTACTATATCAAGTATGATTTTGCCTATTGGTTTTATATAATTATTTATTTGCTGTTATTAGTGATAATAAACACAACTCTTGGATGAATGATGTGACAATAAAAACTTGGATAATTTGCACTCAGCCAAGTACTAATATGTGTGTGTGCGCGTGTGTGTGCACACATGTATGTGTAATACTCACTGAATGATCTCAGCAACTCTATGAGATCAGTAGTGTTACTATACATCTTACTATTATTATTATTCCCATTATACAGATGGGAAAATTAAGGTACTGATAGGTTCAATAACTTCCCCCAAGGCAAGACAGTAGTAAATGGCAGCTCTAGGATTGAGACCTCCACAGACTGGGCCCAGGCCTGTGTTTACGCCTGTCATGCAGTGCTGCTCACAGGTGGGAAAGAATCCTGCTGGGCTTGGATCCCACGAATTGCATCAGAAATGTGCACACCACCTAGAAGTTCCAGGGTTTTTCCCTCTTCTGCCTTTTGATCTCTGTACATATTAAACACTTAATGTTAGTAGATTTTATAATGATATCATTCTCATGCCATTTTTAGAAAAATACTCTCTAAATCATGTTTTCTAATTGTTTTGATATATTCCTATTTCTGAACATAAATAAGTTTTACAAATCAGTATATATATATATATACACACACACACACATATAATTTATATATTTATATATATATGTGTATATATATATATATATATATATATATATATAAATGAGTTTGGCTTGTTGCCTTATGTGCTATAATGATTAGGTTTTTTGTATTAGGGTTATGTTAATATTTTTCCTCTACTATTTTATTGAGTTATAGTGGATACATAATACTAACTTCAGGTGTATACTGAAGTGATTCAATTCTGGTATAGATTGAAAAATGATCACCAAAATTGATAGCCAACATCCATCACCACACAGTTATAAATTCTTTTTCTTGTGATGAGAACTTTTAAGATCTACTCTTAGCAACTTTCACATTTATTACACAATATTATAAACTGTAGTCACCATGCTGTACATCATATTCTCCAGGACTTACTTATTTTATAACTGGAGGTTTGTACCTTTTGACCCATTCTAGTAACCTTCAATCTCGTCTCTGTATCTATAATTTTGTATCTTTTTGTTTTTTTAGATTCCACATATAAGTGAGATCATACAGTGTCTGTGTGACTTCACTTAGCCTGATGTTCTCAAGGCCTGTTGTTGCAAGTGGCAGTGTTTCCTTTTTTATGACTAATATTTCATTGTGTACGTGCTGCATTTTCTTTATTTGATGGATATAGGATGTCTCCGTGTCTTCACTGTTATAAACAACAGAGCTACACTAACATTTTAAAAAGAAATTGTGAAACTTTCCTCTATCTATGTGAGGTAGGCTGCCTCTCCTCTCAGTTTACCCTGAGACCTCACATGGAAATAACATTTTTGAGGCACAATATTTCCTCCTCAGTTCTGTGCCTGTTGCTTCATTGTCTCTGGTATTTCATGGTATGAGAGGAATGTTTTTCATACCTTTTTGTCTTCCTTTCCTTTGCTGAGGAGGAGAGGTGCACTTCACCTCTTTCTCTCAGCCAAGCCAGCGCTGCTCGAGAATGAAGAAAAGCAGCCAGGGAAATGGAGTAGGGGAACAATCAGAACACAGAGCTTCGGCAAAACTGAGATTTTTCTCCCTCTTTAAGAAGTACTGTTTTCCTATTGACTTAAGAAAAATAACTTGTTAAACATCTGTTTTCCCCCTCCCACTGCTGCTGTTTACAGAGGAACAGACTTCCTTAATTCTAAAGCAACATCTCCTTTCTTTCTGAAAAGAGGTGTGTAAACATGCAGCAAATCAAAATTTCAAACTGCTGGAATAAGCTTGAGAGTTTTCCACTTTCCTTTTAAATTTCACTTAGAAATTCTTTTGTGAGCCAAATGGCTTTCCCATTTGGATCTTTGTTTTTCCTTTGGGGCTTTGATGACTGATTTTTAATTTTTTTACTGTCTTATTTCTCTTCTTTATGTTGCTCTTATTTTGGGTGTGAAAATTATTTAAAGAGTATTATTCAACTATTGATTCTTACTTAAGCAAAATGTACTTTATAAACATGAAGATCTAAGGACCACATTGAATTCTGTTCTATTAAACATCTTTATTAGGAAGAAGAAGACAAATTGAGCTAATACTAATATTGTGAGGACTTTAAAATATTCCTTATAACTACATTGAATGTGAAGAAAAGCCTTAGCATCCCATTTTACAGATGAGAAAAATCAAAGCTCATAGAATTCATTAAGTCCAAGATTACACCGTGAGAAAATAGTAAAATCTGGACTCAAATCCAGAGTCTGTCCCATTTCAGAAGACATGTACTGCCTCCCTTCCCCTGTAGCAGAATCCCTCCTAGTCCATGGATAGCGCTTCCTGTTGAGCTGTCTAGTCAGACTTCACTGACTAATCTCTGGTACTGACTGTGAAGCTGTGGATAAAGTATAAGTGCTGTGGGTCTAAATGTCCTCTGTGGAATGCAAAAAATAGCAATACCTCCCTTATAGGGCTTGGTGAGGAATCACTGGGTTAATGCATGTCAAGGGCTCTGAATAGTACCTGGCACATAGTAAATGCTCAATAAAGTGGCTTATAAATTGTTGTTACGCTCTGTTACATCATAGCATAGAGCACATGCCATGGCTGTGTGTTCTTATATTATTGCAGCGAGCCTATAAGAAGGGTCTATTTTTTTTTCTTGTTTTAAATTTTGGTACATACCTATGAAGGATCCTCTCTTATTTTTTCTCCATTGGTTGATAAATGCATGGGAGAGAAGAGGGGAATTCTTAGTAAGATTGTTTACAAACTTGGGTTTCAGCAGTGGGGGAGGTGACTTTTGCATGTGCTGCACCCTCTGCCTTTGGGGTGCTTTTCCCAAACCCCAAGGTAATGCAGGCTGGGGACGTCCCACCCCTCACCCCCAGTCCACACAGCACACAACAAAACACATGGAACTGTGACTGATAAATATTGTTCATGCTCAGAATCTGTGATAGGCATGTGTCCAGGTGACCTGCCCCACCATGCTCACACTGTCTGCCCTCAGCCTAGTCACCGCTGACACTTGGTCTGCCCGGCAGGGTCTCCAGTTTGGTACGCGGGAGTTGGAGGAGATGGGAGCCATGTTCTGCCTGGGCCTCCTCATCTTGGAGCTCAAGTCCGTCGGCTGCAGCCGTCAGCTCCTGACCCGGGCGGCCACCCTCCTGAATGCTGAGGACGAGGCTCTGGACCCCCGCCTCCAGAGGTAGGATGCTCCTGGGGTGCAGGGAAATGCGTCCTTTTTGTTTCCACGGGAGGGAATCTCAGAAAGGAAAGTCAGGTGGCCCCAGAGGTCTTTGACAAAGAAGAAATCTGGGCAGCCACCACATGCAGATAGGGACAGCAGTGCTTTACTGAAGCCAGAGCCTGGACAGCTTTACTTTCTGCGAAAAGCAAGGAGGATGCTGTGCAAGAGTACACATAAATGCTAATGTAGAGCTATTTGTATTTATAAATATGTATTATTAATACATGTTGCTTATGGAAAGAAGATAAGCTTGGTGCCATTCATACTTATATTAGCAGTTTGCCAGATATGTTTAGGTATGTACAGATATCGTTTTGGAGCCACTACTTGGCACAAAAAGGGTGGGGAGGGGACAGTCTGAACATGAGAGGTACCATATGAAAATGATGAACACACTGGCCTGGAGAGGTGGCCCTCTGAGGGAGAGAACCAGTATATAGCTTATCCAGATAAGCCCTTCTGATGATTTTACGGTGGACACATATTTTAGACTTGACCAAACCATAGTTAGGGGCAAGAAGGGATGATATAAAGGTCAGGCAAGAAAAGGATCAGGAAAAGACAGAAATCAAGGCTACATTTTAATTTTTTTTAAAGATTTTATTTACTATTTTTAGAGAGAGGGGAAGGAAGAGAGGCAGAGAGGGAATAGAGACGTCAATGTATGGTTACCTTTCATCTACCTCCAGCCACAGACCTGGCTTGCAACCTGCTTTTGTGCCCTGACTGGGAATTGAACCAGTGACCTTTGGGTTTGCAGGTTGGTGCCTTGTCTTTTGAGCCACCAGCCAGGTTAAGGCCACATTTTGAGTGAGGGAATGGATGGAGTAATTGAACTGTTGGGGGAGGAAGTGTCTACTGAAAAATGAGGGTAAAATCTTATGTACTTCCTGATCACCAGGGCCGTCTGATTTCTAGGTCATTTTCATTCATTTTTGTCCTGCCATGTTAGGCCACCATTCCAGTGAGACTTCTGACCAAATCACCAGTTAAGTTTGGAACTGTCTAGTGGCATAAATTATTACTGCTTTGGAAGGCACTAGTTCCTCTGAGACTTAACCACCTAAGTGTAGTAATTAACATGCTCATCACACTGTGCTATAGATCATAGACTATGGAAACTTAAGTAAAATGCAGACCTTTTTCCTACCTAGAGTTGCTGCCTCCACTGTCTTTGGTTTTGACATCACAACCACTCACTTCCCCCTTCCCCTGCTCCATTTAGTGTCCTCAGTGCCCCAGGGCTTGGGCATGTTTGGGATCCTTGTGGTGTTTCAGCCTCTCTGACAGCTAGAGCTTCCGCCTGCCAGGATACGTGTTTCAACTTGTCTTTTCATCTCTGCCTTTGCTAAGCTGTCTTGAGTGCAGGCAGGCCTGAATTTCTTTCTCTCTTTCCTTTCCCCTGCCCCCTACCCCTCTCCACTACTGCTCATTGAGGGAAGATTGAGCGGACATGGCATTGCTTGCTTTCCCTGAATTGATTGTGCCCGTCTGTTTGATCCAATGCAGGGAGGATTAGTTGCTTGTAAACTGGAACAAGAAGAAATCTATCAAAGAAGTGCCTTTTCTAATTCGGGTCTAAAGAATTTGGTGTCAGGCTCCAAATACAATGGCTGCTGTGTGGGTTATCATAAGAACATAGCATTACCTGCCTTTCACACCATCTCACCCAACTGATGATAAGTTTGCAGCTGGCGCCAGCCCAAGGAGATGAAGCTTGGGGCCCCCCATGTCCTCCTAGGCTGGTGCAGCTTCTTGAGGGCAGGATGCCTACCCATGGGTTGTGATTAATACGGGTGTTTGCATCAGTTTGAATTACATTTGAGAGGCATGGAGTTTGGACGCGAACAGCAGGATGAAGCTATCTATTTTACCCAACATTTCTATCGTCATATATTTTTGTATTCATTGAGGCCGTTGACCAAAACAGATTGTGGTTCCTGCCTGAAAACTGGATGGTTGAGAGGAAAATCACCCTGAAAATGTCTTCTTGACCCGGGAAATATTTTAACCGCTAAGTGTATAGGTTGGGAGGAAAGTAAGTTTACAGTTGTGAGTGTGCGAGACAGAGTTTGTTCCTGTATTATATTTATTATTTTTCATAGGAACAACCTATGTAAAAGTGGTAACAACCTACTTTTGCTCTACCACGTATAGTCTTTCATTAATAAAATGAAATTTATTGGTTTCAAGCCAGCAACAGGCAGAGTGCCCTCTGATTAGTTTATGAATAGGATGAAATCTTGAGATGTAACAATCAGCAGAACGATCCTGGGAATCCTGTTAGCACCAGGCTTCTTATGATAATATGAAGGTTATACCAGTGTTTGTCAACATAACTCTGCACAGGCTTAATTTAAAGAAGAGAGAGACTTGTACCCCCTGCCTCCTTCCTTGGGTGTGATGCCATCATTCTGTATAAGTTATTTAATTTAGGAAGATTTTTTTCTTGCCCAGAAAAATGGGCAGGGTGAAGGAGCGGGCTCTTACCTTAAAGTCTGCCTTAACAAAATGTGAGGCCGTGCAGGCAGGGTTAACCCCTGGGAGTGATCCGCTGGGAAGACAAAGTGTGACTGTACCCTCTGGACATCCTGTTTTTGACAGTAGGTTTCATGCCTCATTTACCATAAAAGCAATTAGAATGTGGTCAGCATCAACAGAGCGGCTTACTATTTTTGACGAGCCAGAGAAAGCAGCGACAGTGGATGTTTGCCCAGTGGCTGAAGCTTAAAATGAAGTGCACACACACTTTGCTTGGGCTTTTCTCTTACAGTTCTCTCGTTCGCAGTTGCTCGTTTAAGAAATGTCTTCAGGTCCATTAAGGTGTCTTTTGATCTTCTTTCTTTTCCTCTTTTCTCTCTCCTTCCTCTCAGTCTTCTCTTGGAACTAATTGCATGGGCACTGCGGGAATTCTAAGCTGCTTCTCAGGAGGTGCTGTTTATCCATCCTGACAGGTCTTTTGCAAAGTCATTTAACAGTTTTGCCAAGTCAGCTGCTGCTCATCTCAATTTGTATCCCTTCATTGCCTCTTGGTCTTCTCAGCTGAGCTCCCCATCTCCATTTGTCCCTACATGAAGAACAGGTGACCCTGTCCAGGTAGCTCTGCAAGGTAGAGCATTGTCCCCATATGCTAAGGTTGCGGGTTCAGTCCCTGGTCAGGACACGTACAGAAGAGAGAACAAGAGAAACCTCAGAGTTTCCAGTTGTTGCGTTGTAGCTCAGTATCTTGCTTATTCTCCCAAATGACTGTTCCAAATCGACCAGGGCTTTCTTTAGTAGCAAGGTAAGTTAATTTAGTATTTCTTTATTTGGATAAGGAACAATCAAAAAAATATGTTTCATTGATGTTAAAAAACATAATTATATTTTTAAGAATTAAAAAGATACATGATTTAACAAAAATACAGCTTTGTCTTTCTGAATGAGAAAATATAACATAAATCAAAAGATTGCCCCATCCCTATCTTTAATTACCTGTAATCCCACCACCTATTGAGAACCTTTGTCAGTGTTTTGTTGGAATTAGATTATTTTTCACCTGTGAATAAACAGGTATATAATCCCTTAACCACTATTATAGTTCTTTGTAAATTCTGTATAAGCACTGGGGCTTTTTTCCCCGCTCTTAATAGGCTTGATGATTTTGGAGCAGTGTTAGGTTCATAGAACAATTGTGAAGATGGTGCAGAGATTCCCCATGTACAACCAGTTGAATTAGTTACGGAAAGGAAAGGCAAATTTGAATATTTTGGGTCTGACTTTATGCTGATTTTCTACAATGAGTAAATAAAAGTAATGAAAACTCCAAATTAGTGTGTCCATGAGGAAAGGAGTTTAATAATGTCATACAGCTATCTGTAAATTGGTTTAGTTTCCTCTGGAGAGGAATTTGGCAACTTGTAAAAAGGTTCATAAAAACTTCCCATTTCATTCTGTGCTTCCCGCTTGAATATCCCTCAAGAAAATAAACTTTGCAGAAAATAATATTTGGAAATGTACATATTTATAGCAATGAGGCATATATGGCCAAATAAATTTAAACAACCCAAATTCCTAGCAGTAATAAGAAAAAAGGACATTGTTGATTAATTTTCTAGAATACTGTGAAACCATAAAAAGTATTGTAATGTATATATAAGATAATAGTAATAGAAATACTCATTAGAACCTCACCATGAACCAGATGCTATGCTAAGAATTTTACAAGTATTATCTCATTTAATCATATAAATAATTCTTTGAACTAGATGCTATTTTTAGCATTGCCTTAATAAACAAAGAAATTAAGTTTTATGGAGGTAAGGATGCTTGCCAAATGTCATGATTCTAGTCAGAGACTGCTGGCTTTTGGATCCAATTCTGTCTAACTGCAAGGCTCAAGTTCTTATTTTTTTGTTATAGTCAGCTTTTCAATTAATAAATTAAAAAAGCAGAATAATTAATGCATAGATATGCTGGTTGCCATGCAGTCACATTAACATAGGTGGGGCCATCAAATATGTATAATCTAAAACTTATCTCCCTAGTTTCTTTCTCTGCATAGTTCTTTAAAGTGCATGCTGGGTGGATATATGTCTGAATGTGTTTGTAAGTTTTAACATCTAGATGACTTGAGCTCATTTTGGCCCAGAAAAATCCCTTTATTGTTTTAATACTATTCACAGTGGGTAGAATGCACCCCACCATAGGCTGAAGGCATCCGAACTCACAGAGATAAGAATTCAAAAGAGAAAGACACAAGACAGCAGACAGGAGGAGTTAAAGTGCATTTTCTTCAACTTATATTTGCTGTTGGGAAATGTTGCCACCGAATAACAACCTTGAAATTTTACCTACAAGAATCCCTATTTTATAAGTGATTCCAGAGAGCCTAGGGAGCCTTAGTGACTTGCTAGGTGTAGTTACGTGATTTACCAATTACCGGCCAACGCTGGGGATCTCTTGCCTCTGCCTCAGGCTGGACCAAATGAATGGCTGATCTCTTGCCTGTGATTCTATAAATACCTGGAAGTAGACTCGGCTGCCAGTCCCTGGAAAGGACTTCAGTAAGGAAACCACCCTTTCGGTGCTCGACCTGCGGCAGCCTTTTGCAGCTGTGGCGTTTTGTTGTTAATTCTAAAAGGGGAAGGCAGGCAAAAACCTTTGAAGCTTTCCCCAAACAGGATGTTTGATTTCAGAAGGCTGCCTGGCATGATTAATCTAAGTTAATTAGCAGCTTTTCATTCATTTTTATAGTATTTTTTTCTCTTTATTTTTCATGTTGACTTTCTCTTTAGTAAGTAATGCTGTGATCCCCATGGCCCTTTAGTGTTCGGGTTTGAAGCCATTTCACCTGTAAGAGGAAGTTTCTCGGATATGGTAGTTTGCCAGATGTTGAACTCAAACTGTTATGGGTTCAGCAAAGGTAAAGGAAGGAAAGGAAAGAGGACTGGGCTTGCTTTACAGGGAAAGAAATTGAGGTCCCGATAGTCAAATTGCGATATTCTTATAAGGATAAAAAGAATTACCGAAAACTCACCCCTTGGCCTGTAAGATCCTGACCTTAGATGATGCTGATGTGGAAGGAAGAGGGCTGTTTTTAAGTTTCTCTGACGTTTCCATTTTTGCCTGATTCTTTGACCTGTCCAGTTGTCCAATTCCTTTTCTTAGAAAGGGGTCAAGTAAAGCAGCTCCGCCACATTCACTGCACCCAAGATAGAATAGCCTACCACATGCCCATGGGGCCCCGACTTCAGTGCCCAGCCCAGTTCTGATTGCAGACATATGGCTGGGAGTCAAGGCAGCTCAATTCTGGTTCCAACTATTTCTGTTGACAGCTGGCTCTGAGACTCTGGGGAGGTGGCTTATCTTGTTTACTCTCAGATTTCTTTGCTTTAAAATTAAAGACCTTTAGACTTCTATCCACGCTAATATTCCATGTTTATTCTCAAGGCTACATCCTCCCATTCCATCATGGGAATTAAGGCTGCAACCCTGAATTCAAAACATAAAAGACATGGCCGTTGACTTATCCCAAGAGTCACAAATTTCATAGTTGAATGAATAAAAATTAGTTTTTTCTCAATGCCTGCTGAGTACGTAATGATAGGTCAGAAGCTTAACATTTCCTAGGTCACAAAAAAAAAAAAAAAAAGAGAAGAAAGTAAAGGGGCATTTTCAGAAGTGAATGTTACAGATTGTGGGTGAAGGGTGGCTCACCGACCACCCAGCATCAGAACTAGAATCTGGTACAAGATGACCCTTGAAGAGGAGCCTTAAACGCTGTTGTCCCGAATTACCCATGTACTGCATTTTGTTCCTAGAGCTGGGTGCTTCGAGGGAGAGGAGTTGTGGTTCACTTCTTGGCCACGTGAACTCCTTTAGACAAGTGTGACCAACATAGACCTCAAGCATGTCCTAGTAAGAAAAGATAAATAAAATCTTTTAAAAACCCTGGCTGGTGGCACAGTGGATAAGGTGCCGGCCTGTGAACCCAAAGGTCGCAGGTTCGATTCCCCAGCCAGGGCACATAACCAGGTTGTAAGCCAGGTCTGTAGCTGGAGGCAGGTGAAAGGCAACCATACATTGATGTCTCTCTCCCTATCTACCTCACTTCCTCCACTTTTCTCTAAGAATAATAAATAAAATCATTTTTTAAAAAAAAAAGAAAAACATCTTTACATGTGGTAGCTTATCATAGACTTTATGGTTTTATTATTGGTGAGAGATGAGTCTGTTGGAAAATGGAAATAACATAAACCAATATCATTTCAGCATGATAGGAATGGAAACAACTTTAGAGCTAATATGTTTACAGTGACTTAGTATTTCTGATTTTGTTTTGTTCTCATTTGGCTTTGAATTTGGGACACTGACTAGGCTATGTGACAAACAATGAAAAGATAGAATAAGGACAGTAGAACACCGTGTGCCTAGAGGTGTGTTAAGGATGTGATACTCATTATCTTTAATAAAGCAACCCCTAGGAAGTTATTATTATTATTAATAGTTACATGAAGGATGAAGCGGTGGAGACCCAGGGTGCTGAGGATGTGCCAAGAGCTGAGCCACCAATCTGTGGCTGAGCTGTGATTCAAGCATAAGTCACTAAATTCAAAATTGTGTTGTAAATTAGTCTAAAACACATACATCCATAAAGAAGCGTCCAACACGAAGGGGAAAATTAGGCCATGTAAAATGATCTATAAAAATAAATGTTCTAAGCCAGAGAACTGGCTTCTCTTAAGTTCAGTCAAAGGCCATAATGTCTCCCGTGTCCAACAGAACTGCCAAGATCCCACATTCCAAACCTTGTTCAAGGCCAAGGAGCACAATGAGCTAACCTGTTCCTGCTGCTGTTCTTGTTCATGTATTTAATGACTGGACAATAACCTGGAGAAAGTCGCAGGCACGCCTCCTCCTCAATCTAAACAAAGACGCTGCGGTTACATCACAGGTGCCTACATCAGTTAGGGAAGGCTCACCTTGGAAAGGGTTGATTTGCCTTTTGGTACAGTGGGCTGGAGAAGCGGAACTGACTTTCCTGTTGGTGAAGCACTGAGGACGTAGCGATGGTTTGCACTGCAGCTTCTGCTGTCTTTTGAGGACTCAGGCATTCATGCAGCAAACTGGGGGTGCTCCTCAGCGAGGCAGGGGTCGCTGTCCCCACTGATGAAAACCATGGAGACATTTGGACAAAATGCCTTACTGTGCAAAACGGAGAAAGAGGTGCAGTCTCTCAAACACAGGCGAGTGAGTGTGATGTAGGTGTCAGGAAGCCATAGGTTGCATTACTGAGGAAAACTGATTAAGTACTTAGGAAATGGACTGGTAATGACTAGAAACTAACAAATATTGCCTGTGAAAAAATACTTAATCCGATTTTATTAATTTTATGAAGGTAATAATTTATGTATGATAACCTGCACATATTTAAAATGTGATGAGTTTTGGTGTATTTTCATACATGCATGAAACTATCACCGCAATCAGAATTATAGCTCAAATATCCTTGAATCCCTCTGTAATTGGTCCCTCACCTAAGACAACACCTGGTTTGCTTCTGTCCCTAAATATTAGTCTGTATTTTTAGGATTTTGTGTAAGAGGAGTAATGTAGTATGTACTTTTTTCCCCCTTTGGATTTTTTTCACAGAATGTGATGATTTTGAGATTTATGCATGGTCTAATTGATTTTATTTTATTTTTTATGGTTACTAGCCAGTATAGATCCAAAAACATAGAAGAAGTTGTCGGCTTGTTCTTCAACCAGATATTCTATTTCTCTGACAGCCTAAAATGCATCAGTCCTCACTTAAATTTTTTTCACTAGTTTTTCCCTCTGCCTGCTATGCATTTCTGACAGATTGTGGCATAGCTGGCACCTTCTTGATATTCAAGTCTCAGCTTAAATGTCATAATCTCAGCTTAAATTTCACCAGTTCAGCTAGACTTTTTATGACCACCTTGCCTAAAAGTAGCATTCCTACTCACTACTACTGTGACACTTTTAATTTGATATCATCTGCCTCTTCCAGCTAGAATGTACAACCCAGGGGAGATGGAATGTGATCTGTCTTGTTTAAAGCTATATTTCTAGTACCTAGAACAATGCCTGATACAATAAATAAATGAACAAACAAACCTTTACCAAGAATTTCATCTCATGTTTATGGAAAAATATAGAGGCCTATGAGCCGAAGTAAGTGCAATTCAATGCAATTGTTATCAGTTGAAGGAGTACATTTGAATTATGCTAAGGGCTTATTTTGCATCCTGAATGGAGATTTATTTTCATGACCTTAAGTTCTGTCCTATTCCACATTTTTTATACATTAAAAAAAAAAGAGAAGCAATGGGTAAGGGGGATGAGTGAAAAAGGTGAAGGGAGTAAACCAAACACAAAGAGGAAAATAGAAATAATTTAAAAAACAACAAAGTACTCGGCTATAACTAATGATTGTTTTTTTTCTGTGTTAGGTGAAGCTACAGCACATAATGATAATTGCTCTTCTAAAATACATTTACACATTGAAATAATGAATCGTACTTAATAAGTGAAACTAAATAAGGATAAATTCTGTTCCAACAGCCCCCACCCAAGAACACAGCCCCTTGGAAGAATGCACAGTTGTTTACATGGAGGTTGTAATTGAGAGTGACTTTGATAAAGCTCAGTGCGCTAAATTTTTCAGCATTTTAATAACAACTCAGTGGCTTTGGTAGAAATAAAAAGTGGAGAGCCCTGGCTGGTAGCGCAGTGGATAAGGTGCTGGCCTGTGAACCCAAAGGTTGCTGATTCGATTCCCCAGCCAGGGCACATAACCAGGTTGCAAGCCAGGTCTCCAGCCAGGTCTGTAGCTGGAGGCAAGTGAAAGGCAACCATACATTGATTTTTCTCTTCCTCTCTGCCTTTCTCCCTTCCCCTCTCTCTGGAAATAATAAATAAAATCTTTAATAAAAAAAGTGCAAAGTTAGGCAGGAAAGGGATTCCTTCTTCTTTGCTTTTGTCAATGTAAAATCTAGAGTGTTTGAGTTCATTCCTAAATGATAAAAATGACAGTGGGTTTAGTAGAGTGCATACAGAATGGCAAGAAGAAGAATGTAAAGAGTATGGCATGTAATGAATGAATGGTAGCAGGAATAGCAGTGTTTATTCTGTTAGCTGTCTTCAAATATTTCCCGAATAGAAAAAATTCAAATAAAGCTAGTCCTCAACTGACTTGATGCATGGAAATAATATCTATTAATATCTGATACCATCTAGTTTGCTGAAGAAGACCTATCTGATGGTCAGAGATCCCCACAGGTAGAGCGAGTTTTTGCTGACTTCAGGCATGTACAGCATTTGGATAAGATTTTGCAGGACAGACTTGAGAATGTGAATTGCTACCTGGATGATAGCATGTTTAGCATCCATAACAACTCTGAGATACAAATGAAAACTATCATAATAGTAATAAATCTGTTCATTTTCATTTAATTTAGGGTGGGACTTAGTCTATTTACCCTTTCAAATAGATGAAACCCTGAATTCTTCCCTAAGTTTCTTATTTTTTAAAATAACTACCTGTTGATTTTTAGAGACACAGAGACA
Source organism: Noctilio leporinus (assembly GCA_004026585.1). Lineage (NCBI taxonomy): Eukaryota > Metazoa > Chordata > Mammalia > Chiroptera > Noctilionidae > Noctilio > Noctilio leporinus. Next base: position 7,902 of record PVIW01001976.1, on the reverse strand, counting down.
TTGATTTGTTGTTTTACATAATGCTGCATTCATTGGCTGAGTTTTATATGCGCTATGGGTGGGGACTGAACCGACAACCTTGGTGCATTGGGATGACACTCTTAAGGTTTTCCGGCCAGGGCCCTAAATTCCTTAGTGATGATGTAGCCCACCACAGAGGCTGGTTTGAACAGTGGTTGCTGGGCAAGGATTTGGGATTTGTTTGAAATTCTATCTTGAACAGTAAGGGGACAAATAATTTTTTTTTCAAGCCCGAAAAGAGTAGTTTGTAGGAGAGAGAGGTCTCAGTCATCACAGAAAATCATTCTTAATTTCTCAATTTCTGTACCACTGGGTGGTTTTACATAGATGCTTTCACTAAGGGTGCTGTCCAGCAGCCTCGGTGCTGAATTGTAAGACACTTGAAAGATGTTTTCTCAGTCTCATTAGTGAAATGATACTGCTGGCAGTAAGACAAGCATTCTGTTTTTCAAAATTGTATTATTACCCAGGGAAAATTATTCCATGTTGCTGTATCTTTCATGTACATATTTATTTTAAATTGGAAAAAGTACACAACATAGTAATCCATATTAAGTTGTAGCCTGCATTTTTTAAGACAGTTTTCTCTATTAAGAAGTGTAGGCAAAGGAAGAACAGAGATATATTACGTGATTTGGGAGCCAAATCGTTTCCAAGTAATACTGCTGTGTGGTGTGTTCCTGAAGGTCTGGCAAGCTCCTTATAAGGTAGATGAACATTTCAGCTGAAGTTTGCAAGCCAAAAACAGGGCTGATTACAAAATGTTCTTCTGCCTCTCAGCCAACTGCAGGGGGCAAGAGTGAGCTTGTGTAAGTTCCGAGTGCCTAGATTTCCCTGGGTGCTCTCTCCTCACGTGTGTTTTTAAAACCTTCCAACTTGTGATTATTATTTTTCAGCACTGAATTAGTGAATCATTTTACCTAGTGTCATTATGTAAAAATAAAATGATACTTTGTTTCTCTGCATTGGCCAATTACTTGCTGGAGAAAATTGGACTCCTGAAAGACACATGTGAGCAGAGTTTGGCAGCTTATAGGAAAGCCTTGTAAAGTGCTCCCACATGTTTGATGCAAGAGGGGGGAAATGCTAGAACAAGGAGCAAATTAAGGTGAGTTTCAGACATTATACAATCTATTGAAGTAAAAATTGAGAAAGCAAATTAGATCCTAGACATGAAATCCCTCTAGAAGGGCAATAAGCGTAGAGTTTTACTATATTAAATCCATTTGCTCCTTTCCTTTTCCCTCTTTTGTCTGAGGCTTTTGTAGAAAATATTAAGGAACATTATTGCTAATCCTTTTTCTTTTTTTTAAGATTTTATTATTTTAAGAAAGAAGGGCAGAGTGAGGAAGAAAGGGAGAGAAGCATCAATGTATGGTTGCCTTTCACCTGCCTCCAGCTGGGGACCTGGCTTGCAACCTGGTTATGTGCCCTGGCTAGGGAATTGAACCAGAGACTTTTGGGTTCTCAGTCTGGCACCAATCCACTGAGCCACCAGCCAGGCATTATTGCTAATCCTTAATCCAGTAGTCCCCCCTTATCAATGGGGCAGGGGAAGATATGTCACAAGACCCCCTAGTGAATGCCTGAAATCATAGGTAAAACCTACCTATACACAGTGTTTTTCTCCTGTACATACATAGCTATGAATAAAGTTTAATTTATCAATTTGGCACAATAGCAAATTAACAATAGTAACTAAAAATAAAACAGTTACAGCCCTGGCTGGTGGCTCAGTGGATAGGCACCGGCCTGTGACCCCAAAGGTCGCAGGTTCTATTCCCAACCAGGGCACATAACCAGGTTGCAAACTAGGTCTTCAGCCAGGTCTGTAGCTGAAGGCAGGTGAAAGGCAACCACACATCAGTGTTTCTCCCCCCCCCCCCGACTCCCTCCCTTCCCCTCTCTCTAAAAATAATAAATAAAAAAGTTATAAGAACATACTGTAATAAAAGTTATATGAATGCATTCTCTCTCTCAGCAAATTAGCAAATTAGCACAAGTTTATTTTTCCTTCTTCACAATTTTATGGACAGAAGCTGTGTTTTTACCATAGATCTTAGCAACCTTAGCATAGAGTATTTTTTTCTTTCCAAGCATAGAATGCTTTTTTTCTTTCCTTGTTAAATTGATAACTTCCACTTTTTCACTTATAGCAAGCACTATATAGCCTCTGTGTGGTGTATCTGAATTGCCAGCATCACAGCTCTTATGCTTTGGGGCTTCCATTTAGTAAAATTAGTGAACTTGTCCATTTGCATTTCTGTGGCCCCTGTGCTGAAAAGATGAATAGGTTTTTATTTAAAGTGATGTTCAGAGTAGTTGCACCTTACCTGCAGTTTCCCTTTCCATGGTTTCAAATCATCACAGTCAATAGCCATCCAAAAATATTGAAGGGAAAATTCTAGAATGAGTAATTTGCATTTTTTAAATTACATGCTGTTGTGAGTAGCAAGATAACATCTCACACTGCCCTGTTCCATCCTGCCAAGGATGTGAATCATTCCTTTGTCCAGGGTCTCCACCCTATAGATAGATGTCCCCACTGGTTGGACACTCTGAAACAGAACCCCAGGGCCTTTTCAGTTATGAGGGCTCGTTTGCTGTCGCCAAGGAATTGCTCTTGACAGAGTTCGGTCAAAAGGAGTTTGTTTATTTATTTATTTTTAAGATTTTATTTCATTATTTTTAGAAAGAGGGGAAGGGAGAGAGGCAGATCCATGTATGGTTGCGTTTCACCTGCCTCCAGCCACAGACCTGACTGGAGACCTGGTTTGCAACCTGGTTATGTGCCCTGGCTGGGGAATCGAACCTGTGACCTTTGGGTTCGCAGGCCGGCACCTTATCCACTGTGCCACCAGCCAGGGAGGAATTTGTTTATTTAAAGGTTATACACGTTTAGAATAAAGGTGCAGTTCTGCTATTAATTCCCACTTCCTTTAAAACACCTAAAATTACACAGTTTTACCCAGTTAGGCCAGTTTCAGAACAGAGGGATCAGAGATACCATTCCAGTCACTGTTTGGTGTTGCAGCACCTTTCACACTCGTTTGGGGGAGGGCTTGCGTGCCACCTAACTCACACCACCGCAAGGGTTCCCCTGACTTGGCACAAACCGCATCTTCCCTCCCCAGCTCTGTGCAGACTGCGCACGCCCTCCTCCTCCCTCCCAAACTGTGCAGGTCCTCTCCCCTCTCGAGCCTCGTGTCCTCTCCTATTAACTGGCTGCTGCCTTATTTTTAAATCCACGTTCTCGGCCTTTGACGCAGTGAACATGGCAACCAGTTCTGACCACTTGCAGAATCTTTCTCAGCCCTGTAAATTTTTTATCACTGCTCTATGGTTAGTACCCCTCCTTTTCTTTCTTCTTCTTCTTCTTTTTTTTTTTTTGATGGGAGTGGGCATGTAGACTGAAGGCTTTTGTGTTCCACTGAGTCCCATCTCCCACATTTTCCAGACCACAGGGAGTATAGAATTTGGGATGTCTCCCACTCTGCCAACTCAGCAACCCCTCAGTGATCAGCTCAGTGGTCCTAGTATCTCAGTGCATATGGCAGACCTCTCCTATATATGTCCTTTCTACTTTTAACCTTTTATTGTTAAATTATTTCAGACTTTCAAAAAAGTTGCAAAAAATATTTATATACTTTCATTGCAATTCCTCAAATTGAATATTTTGTCCTGATTGCTGTCGCCCCCTCTCGTGTGCACACACGCACCCACATGCTGCTGTTTTTCTGAGTTACTGAGAATGAGTTGCAGTCATAATGCGGCCATACCCCTAAATATCTCAGTGTCCGTTTTCTAAAACCAAGGCTATTCCTGTACATAGCCACAGTGTAATTACAAAAATCAATGGTAATTGATACTGTAAAAATAATCTACAGATCTTATTCTAAAATGTTTAATGGTTTTAGTAATGCTCTTTAAAACAAAATGAAAAAAAAATTGAGTGAAGGATCCAATTTAGAATAATAAGGCTCATTTAGTGCCAGATCTCTGGAGTGTCCTTGAGCTTCCTTTACTTTTCATGACCTTCATACTGTTTGAACGATTTCAAGCCAGGTATTTTGGAGAATGTCTCTCAACCTGGGTTTGCCTGATGTCTTCTCATGATTAAATTTGGGATATGTACTTTTGTCAAGAATTCCACCAAAGTGGTGATTTATCTTTCCTGTGTGCTATCAGGAGACACACGATATGTACTTGTCCCATTTCTGATGATCTTGCATTTGATTGCTTATTTTAAACAGTGTCTGGCAAGTTTCTCCACTATAAAGTTACTGTTTTTTCTTTTTAATTAATATATATCTGTGGAAGGCACCCTGAGTATATATGTGTCCTGTTTTCATTAGACATTCACTCATCAGTTTTCATATCCATTGATCATTTTTGTCTGAAAAAATTATTATTATGGTGGAAGCCAAATGGTTATTTCTCAGTTCCACTGTTTATTCTGTATTTATTGGTTGGCATTCTATTATAAAGAAGAAGTGTTTCTTCTTAATTACTTAATTTACATTTCCATGGGTTCATTGATTATTATTGTTTTTTCAGTGAGTTATATAATACATTACTATCATAATTGATATTGAGGCTAAAATTGTCCTGAATCAGGATAGTTGAGATCCCTTCAAATGGCTCTCATTGGAATGCCCCCCGTCCTCCCTTGAATGTGTCTTTATTGTGGGCACAGCAATGAATAGGTTCTAAGTTTGTTTTGTACTTCTCTTGATTCATCTCTGAAATCACTGTTTTTCCAAGGATCTCTATTGGAAAGATGGTGTTTAGGCACTAAAATCTTAAGTGTTAGGCGTGCATGTCAATCTTTTAGCAGATCAAACTTACACACACACACACACACACACACACACGCCTTTCTTCAAGGGGTCTTTGTGCTGACAAGAAACACTTTAAACAGCAATGTAGAGGCTTTCTTTAGAAAATACATGAACATTTGTCAATAGCAACCTTTAAGTTATATTCACAAACTGCAATATTCAGTCAGAGGAAATTTGTACCAAAAACAACCAAAAAGCAAACAAGTGACATGCCAAGGGTACATCAAGGAATTTTACTGCCTGAATATTCCACTGCCTTTATTCAAGGCCTCATGGTTTCACTGTTTTCAAAGGAGTTCTACCTGCAGTCTAGCCCTACACCAAAAAACATACTTTCACATGATGTCACCAAACTATATACTCAACTTAGGTTACATCAATTTATGAGTAAAAACATTTGTGTTTGAGATGATGTTTATCTGCTTTTAAATACAGTCCCAAGAGACAGTCTTGAGTCAACAGGCTTAGGAATCACATGGGATGCTGTGAAGCTCTGACTGTGAACTCTTTCCCCAACTCCACCCCCTCCTCACCCCTGTCCCCAGGAGATAGGATATGGGATGAGATGCTCCCTGCCTGGATGCCAAGCTCATTCCCCAAAGGAACGCCAGGTACATATTAGCAGTTTAACTTTGCTAAGGAGGTGTCAGCCTTGCTTCATTTGCATTCCATTACCCACAATGCTTTTTTAATTTTGTGCCTGCTTGGAAAAGCAAATGATGACATTCTGCTGGGAGGATTTTAGCCTGTTTACTCTTTGTAAAGAAGCAGAGTAATTATCACTGAGAAGGGGAAAAGAGAGGACGTGTGTTTCACATTTGGTGTTTTTAGAAAGCACAGGCATGCATGCGTGTGTGTGTGTGTACACATGTGTGTGCATGTGTGTTGGGAAGTTGTACTGAGAAACAGAGCAGGAAGGAAGTAGGGAAATAGCGATTCTGGTTGCATGCACTCACAACGAACCAAGAGTCGTTAATGAGTCTGAAAATATTTTGACGATTTTTTTAAACAAAGGCAAAAACCATTTTGTTGTCAAAAATGACCAAGCATAATTGTGCTGAGTGTCTGCTAAGATATGTGTCCTCAGAATCCAGGGTAAACCAAGTTTGGATCATGAAACAAGAGGCTGAGGCTCAAGGGCTGGAACTTACCTTGTCTCGCGAATGGTCCCAAGGCAGATGGGGAAGAGAACAGGCTCAGAGAACGAGGGAGAATGACAGATCCCAAGTCTCTCCTCCCTCTTTTGCTTTCCTTCTCATTCCATTTTATTTGTTTCTTACCTACCATGGCAGATGACCAACTAATCCTATCATTCCTCCTCCAATCTGTAGTTCATAGAAAGCAAATTTAAATAACATGTATTGAAGAGAGAACTATAGGAGTGATTAAAGTAAGTTGTGTTATTTTTTTTTAATTTTGAAAACTTAAATTATAATAAATTAGGATGGATACAAAACTATAAAAAAAGAAGGAACAGGTCATATGCCTTACACACATAATTATCCCTCATAGAGTAATAAAAATCTTTACTTGTATCAAATGCATTGTAATGGAGCTCTAAGACAAGGCTTATCTTTTGGTTTTATTCAGTAATTTGTACCCAGTCCCTTCAGTAGTTCTAGACCTAGATGCTCAATAACTCTTCGATAGATGAACGAAAGTCTTAATAACCTTTTATCATCATTTATTTTCCCCTTTGCAAGATTGTAGTGAACTGCACTTCCTTCTCTTTACCATGACTCCTTAACTCACTCTACCATCCCTCTATGGGAACGACTTCTTTTTTGTGTGTGTAATTTTTAAAAAAATTTATTTTTCAATTTCTGTTGCCATATAGTATATTTGTTTTATGTGTGCAACCTAGTGATTATAGACATTTATATACCGTACCAAGTGATCACCCTGATAACTTTAGTGCCCACCTGGCACCACGGAGTCATTACAGCATTATTGACTGCGTTCCCGGTGCTGCACTTCACATTCCCAGGGCTGGCTGTTTTTATAACAGCAATTTGCACATCTTAATCCCTTTCCCCTTCTCACCCCTCCCCGCCCCCTCCCATTGGGTGTCCATCGGTTTATTCTCTGTCTGTGAGTCTGTCTCTGTTGGGCAAGCAGCCAATCTGGTTCCTCCTCTGTGGCCTGATGGCTCTTTCCTCTTCGCATCACGTGTAGTGGCTCCTTGCCCCCTGGACTTGCAGGCTCTCTTCTCCCTTTGATTTTCACTCACACTTTACTTCTGCACACCTCCCCTGGTGGCTGTCTTATCAGTCTGTCTTATCTTAGTTTTTAAATGAAAATTGTATGTGTTTAAGGTGTAAGATGTGATTTGATATGCACGTGCAATGCCATGGTTACTGTACCCGTGCTAATTACTACGCTGTCTCCTTGCATTGACTTCAGGCGCTCTCAGCTCCGGGGCTGTGTAAACTCTGCATGGCATGTGAATATTCTGGAAATCTCTGATAAATCTGTTTCATATTATAATATATCATATGTCACCAATCAAATAGAAGGTACTGTTTTTATCTCAATTCACTTTTTATTGTCATGCTAAAAATCTGCAAAATATTTTGAAAAAATTGAGATATTTTTTACAAAATTATGATTTTGAAATGGGTTCATGAGAAAAAATGGCTGAGAAATGCTTTATTTAAGCAATAAACATAACGGCAGAACTTACATTCTTAGACGTGGACTCTTAATTTGGGGATGGTAGAAGTTAGAATGTATACCTTTGGAATTTGGTGATAGTACTCAATTGTGCTGATCATCCCTAACTCTTCCTTCCTCCACCCCATTCTCACCTCCTAGACCAACCTCATAATTTGTTCTTATTTGTTTGAACCTTGCTTAATTAAGAAGTTGTTTAGCCCTGGCTGGTAGCACAGAGGACAAGGCACTGGCCTGTGAACCCAAAGGTCGCTGGTTTGATTCCCCAGCCAGGGCACATAACACAGCTGCAAGCCAGGTCCCCAGCCAGGTCCGTGGCTGGAGGTAGGTCAAAGGCAACCATACACTAATGTTTCTCTCCCTCTCT
>PVIW01001975.1:0-249245 GCA_004026585.1 Noctilio leporinus | reverse complement strand
CATATAGATCAATGGAACAGAATAGAGAGCCCAGAAATTAACCCAGGTCTCTATGGTCAACTAATATTTGACAAAGTGGGAAGGAACATCCAATGGAGTAAAAACAGTCTCTTCAACAAATGGTGTTGGGAGAACAGGACAGCAACATGCAAAAAGATAAAACTAGACCACCAACTTACACCATACACCAAAATAAACTTAAAATGGATAAAGGATTTAAACATAAGCAGTGCCACCATAAAGGTCCTGGAGAAAAATATAGGCAGTAAACTTTTGGATATCCTACGCAAAAATATGTTTACTGATACTTCACCAAGGGCAAAGGAAATAAAAGAACGAATCAATAAATGGGACTAAATCAAATTGAAAAGTTTCTGTTCAGGTAAAGAAAATATCAGCAAAATTCAAAGGGAACTAACTATATGGGAAAACATATTTGCCAATGATACCTCAGGCAAGGGTCTGATCTCCACAATATATAAAGAACTAATGCGACTCATCACCAGGGAAACAGACAGCCCCATTAAAAAATGGGCAAAGGACCTGAACAGATAACTCACTAAGGATGATATACAAAGGGCCCAGAGGCATATGAGAGAATGCTCAACATCACTAGTCATCAGAGAGATGCAAAGTAAAACCGCAATAAGATACCACCTCACACCTGTCAGAATGGCAATCATCAGCAAATCAACAAACAACAAGTGTTGACGAGGATGCGGGGCAAAGGCAACCCTCATACACTGTTGGTGGGAATGTAGGCTGGTGCAGCCACTGTGGAAAACAGTATGGGGTTTCCTTAAAAATCTAAAAATGGAACTGCCTTTTGATCCAGCAATTCCACTACTTGGACTATACCCAAAGAATCCTGAAACACCAATTCATAAGAACCTATGCACACCTATGTTCATAGTGGCACTATTAACAATAGCCAAGTGCTGGAAACAGCCTAAGTGCCCATCAGTGGATGATTGGATCAAAAAACTTTGGTACATTTACACAATGGAATTCTATATAGCAGAAAGAAAGATGGAACTCGTACCCTTTGCAACAACATGGATGGAACTGGAGAGTATTATGCTTAGTGAAATAAGCCAGTCAGTGAAGGACAAATATCATATGATCTCACCCATTATGGGACAATAATGAGCAACACTAACAACAAGCAAAACAGAACCAAGTATATGAATACAAGGAGTAGGGCTTCAGTGGTCAGAGGGAAAGGGGTAGGTGGGAAGGGGTGGGGGGAGGCAGAGGCAAGAAAGGGGATTAGTTTAGACAAGAACCTAGTATAAAGGAACCATGGATATGGACAACAGGTGGGATTGACTTTGGGGGAAATGGGTGGGTAGGGAGGGGGACAGAGGGGAGTAAAAAGGGGATGGATGTAATACAACAACAATAAAATTTAAAAAAAATTTTTTTAAATGAAAAGAGCAGAAGGCAGAGGTTGGAGCCACAGGGGTCGGTGCATGTTTAAAATGTAGAATGAGGGGGGAGAAACAAATGACAGCCATAAAAATTGACTTCAATAACAGTCAGAGGATCACAGTAGCACAGTGTCATAGAGATCTGAGAAAGAGAATTGCAGGAAAAAGGTATGCATAGCAGTTTCAGAGAGGCCAAAGAAAATCACAACTGAGCAAAGATTATTGCATTTTGCAATAAAGGTGATGCAGACATCTTTGAGAAAATGGTTTTTATAGATAGTGGTAATGTGGCTGAATTGCACAGGGTTGAAGAGTGAGTTGTAGGGAAATAGGTGCAGCAAGCAGATTTTTTTCAAGAAGTTTGATGTTAAGGGGAAAAATAGAGAAGGTGGGTCATATGATAAAGTGATATGTGTGCTTACCGGGTACTGTGTTGAAAATGTGTGATAGGGTTGTAGTATAAATATGATTGAGGGCAGGAGCATAGTTTGTGGGAGTAAAATAGAGGGATGAAGGGAGAAATGAAGAAAAGGAGAAAGAGAAAATATAGAGGATTATGGAGTATCTGATGGAGCCAGATCCTGGAAGAAACAGAGAATATGGACTAAGGTGGGAGACATTTACATATTTTTAGTATTACTTTTGGAATAAAATGGAGTTTTTGTTTGTTTGTTTTTTTAAGAAAAAAAAAACTGATTGTGCAAAGGCAGTGACATTTTGTGAGACGGCAAGGTCACTAGGCAGTGAGTGCATGGCTATCCTGGCACTCCTCAGGTTACAGGTTTTAATCATCCCATGAGTGTCCAGAGCTGAGTACACACAGTGTATGCAGCCCCTGGGTATGAAATGCAGTGGGCAGTCAAGAGATATATCCTAGGTTAATGAATTGATCTAAGGATCCAGTTGAAGTTCTAGAGTAAGAATTTTTTGTCAATCTTTTGAGCACAGCATCATGCCTGTTTCTTTCAAACTGATAGCTAACTAATAGTTATCTGTACACAGCCAGAGCAATGAGCAAATCCAGAGCTCTTCCAGTTTATCTGATACATAGGGATTATAACTACTTCCAATATATTCCAGGCAGGGCACTGGACTTTGTTAAGCTCTGGTTTTCTTATCTTAGCCACATCAGATCACTGCAATCCTGTTTGATTAACAGGAAACATTTTCTAGAGAGATAAAGTAATTTGTCTCAGATTACACAACTGGTAGATTACAGAGGCCAAATAGCATAAAATCTTAGAATACAGAGCCTATAGACCTGGGTTTGAATTCTAGTTCTCCTATGTAAATTTGTACAAATTTCTTAATTTCTCAGAATCTTACTTTCTGTATTGTAGAATGGAGCTAATATCATTACGTTGTTTGCTTTAATATAAGATTAAATTAGTTAATATATGTAAATTACTTACAACGACCCTTGGTTTATTTTAATGCTAGCTACTAATACTAATATTATCAGTATCATTCTAATTTTCCAAGTTGAATTTTGGGATTTTTAAAGTCTGTCAAAATTTCCAAAACTGTACCCTACCACTATAAATTACCTAAGGTGTTATCAGATAAAAGAAGATACCATGGCTACCAAAACTTGGAAAATAGATTAAATTCATTTATCATTTTACTGTAAATGGCTTAGAAGTTCCAATATGTTAATACATTTGGGTGACTTCTAATATGGGAATATAACAAAAATCTTAGTACTTAGCTAAAATCTACACTGAACTTATTTTTGTCTTTAAAACATTTTGAAAATTATTATTTATCTGTGAAATAATCATTTTTGCTAGTAAACAGAGCAACTTTGAAAAGCCACAACCTTGCCTGGCACAGATGGGATTTAGGAAAGTCAAGTCAGCCAGGGGCTGCTGGGCTCCAGGGACTGTAGGGTCTGGGGACGGGGCTCACACCAAGGGCAGGAAGTAGATTGAAGAAATGGTTGAGTAGGACAAGGAGGTAAGAAGATGAGAAAAGAGGTGAAACTACCATATCAAGACCTTGAAGGCAGACCTGTTTTTCATAACAAGATCCACTACATGAGGTATTATGTGTCTCAATTTTCAGAGGTAAAATTTTCTTGTTGAAAAGACCAAGAAGGTCTGAGATCAGTATCAGAAGTTTCATCATATGAACACTGGCATGTTATGTACACCTACTAATACACGCTTTTGTAAGAATAGAGGAGAAGAGGAAAGGAGGGGCTGGTTTGTATAAACAACTAAAAACAGCACTTGAATATTATTATTATAATCAAGATATAATAAAACATCTTCCCTTTTTTTTGCAGCTGTTCCTTTTCTACAAGCAATTGTTTGGTTTTGATTTGAAGGCCACTTTTTAAATTGAAGAACTTTATTTGAAAGTGCTTAGTGCCAAGAGTCAAAATAAATTACTTGTTATTTACATGACAAGGTATGATGTGAAATGAAGATGTTGATAGTTATGGGGAAGGTTTAGAATGTAGGCACTCAAATTAAAACACCTCAATTATCTGAGATTATTTCAGCAAATAAGGGAAGAAACTGAAAGGAGTGACCTTATTTTTATGGCTAACCTACTATAAACATAGAAAAGGTGCAAGAGCCAGAGACAAACAGGACCATTTTATTCCTGTGTTAACCATTAAAAAGTACCATTCTAGAAACATTTAAGGATGTCATAGGCCAGCTTTTCATTGTTTTGGTTGATGTGCCTATTGACCAAATTTGCCATGAGCACATTTAGTAGGAAAGGACATAATCAACTGTGGGCATAAATATATAGTGAAAGCTAAATAATTTAGAGAGGACAGATATCAATTGAAGTACACCAAAAGTGAAAGTTTATTAATGATAATTACCATTCCTTTCCTTCCTTCCAATAATCCACTTTTCTTATAACAAATATGAGCCAAACACTGGGCTGGACTTTGAAGATCAAAAGATGAATAAGATGTAGCTCCTGCTTTTAAAGAACTCAAAATCCAATGGGGATGTAAGTCTGATTTAATTCTCTCTAAATTGAATGAATGACCTCTATGTATCAATCAATGTTCTAGAAATCGGATGTGCTAGTTAGTGGCATTTTTTACCAAATATTTAAATGGTTAAAATTGAGGTGTCAAAGACTAAGGGAGAATAAAAAACAAATACCTAAAATTAACTATGAGACATAGAAAACTTTACTTTTAGAGTTGCAAAAAGGGTGCAACTAAAAATACAGAAATGCCAAAGAGCAAGGTATATTTTGGGAACTTCAAGTAGTTCTGCAGACCTGGAACAAAATAGAAGATATGATTGGAAATGACAGGAGATGAAGCAGCAAGAGGGGAGGGGTGATATGTGTTGGGAAATGGCCAGAGCACAGTATCTTTAGAGAAGATGGGTGAGTAAGATGTGAATTCAAGATGTGACAAAGGGATGCAGAAAGGCTAAGGGGAAAGGGAAATGCCTAGAGAACCACTTGAGGAAAGAAGGGCTGTAGGAAAGGGGTGGTTATATAAGTGTGTAAATTAACCTATGTGACTGGAAAACTAAGGTCAGACACACAGGGGAGATAGATACACTGAAGGGTCATAGACCATGACAGAGGTTGGCCTTAAAATACACAGTAGAGGTTTGCCTTCACAAAGTGGGTGAAAAGCAACAGTTAGTGCCGTGAGAAGAGGTATGATGGTCCTGAAGTGGTGTACTCTAGGAACTACTTAGATTCTTACTTTAAGAGAGCAGGTGGATGAGGCAGAAACCTAACAGGTGTCTAAGGAAGTTAAAAGATCAGATAAATTCAAGCTCTTGGCCTATTTCACTCCCTAGGGCAAGCCCAAAGAAAACCCAGGGAATGAAGGTATACTTTAAATAACATGAACATTGGCTGCATCAATTAATCAGGGAAATTAATGAGCAATTAAGGTGCCCACTTTTCATTGGTTATTCACAATGATTGGTATACTGTGCACTGTGATGTACCAAAACAGTGAATATTTAACACTAAAATATTCAGGATATCAGTAGCCAATAAGGAAAATGTTCCACCCTAAAATTATTATCTGGAAAAATATTTATTTATTTTTCTGATCATTATTAGCAAAATTTTAACCCAGACTTTAAAATAAATCTTTCTCTAAATAGCCTAAGAAAAGTATTTATTCTTATTGTATAGAAATAAACTTTTGATAATGTGTGCTTTTTATATAATAAAGAAGGGCAGAATTATTCTCTTTTATCTCCTCTTCCCCTTTAAGTAAATATGTGGACCAGTTATATATAATTTTTTAATTAATGATATATATTAATTATATATATATATTTAATTAATGATATAATATATGAAGATCTATCTTGAAAGTATTGGCCATGAAAACTGTTTTAATTATATTGACATTGGCTTAGTACTTTTGGGACTTTTGTATTTCATATGTTACATACATCTAATATCTAATATATTTCTTTCAAGTCTAAGATAACATTTAAATAACTATTGTACCCTGGCTGGTGGCTCAGTGCAAAGTTGCTGGCCTACAAACCCAAAGGTCGCTGGTTCAATTCCCAGCCAGGGCACATAACCAGGTTGCAAGCCAGGTCTCCAGCCAGGGCCAGAGCTGGAAGCAGGTGAAAGGCAACCATATATTAATGTTTCTCTCCCTCTCTGACTTCTTCTTTTCCCTTCTCTCTAAAAATAATAATAAATAAAATCTTAAAAATAAATAACTATTGCTTTTAGCATCAAGTTTACGTTTACATACAAGTAAATAAAGGAGTTTATTTTTATGAACTAAAAAGGAAATAGCTACCCATGGTTCTGAGTTAGGCTTCTGCCAGTGATCTAGCCTTTTCTCAAAAGCAGGTGAAACTCTTGCTAACCACCAAGAACACTGTGTGATATTATTGGTAATACAATGGGCTTTCAGTATTTTGGATTGAGAAAAAATGATTAACAGTCTAGTGCACCCCCAAGTCACTAACCTGGAGTAATGGTTCCTATCTTTGGATAAGGACTATTTAATGAAACTACAGAAAGTTCTGTTATCAGCCCTCAGAAGGTAGCAAAGGTACCTGGAAGCCATGCCTTACACATCCACTATGTAAAAAATAAAATGATTTACTTTAACCTAAAAAAATGTTAAATTTTATATAGTGGACCCCAAATACATTAAGACATATATTTTTTTTTTTTAAATTAACATCAGAAAAAATACACAGGACTGAAAGGGAGGCGCTGTGTACAGCAATTATTAGAAGATTCAACATTCAACGTTGTGGATGTTATCTTAGTCCTGCCATGTGTTCATTTACACAATGCATTGTGCTGTACCCTGCACTTCAATTATAAATCAGTCATACATATCATTCCTGAGATTGAAAAATAATGTTTAGCTATTTAGTTCATACTGTAATAATCACTCTACTACAATTCAGGTAACAAGGTCCTTTCTGGAAGAAGAAAGATGCAAAAAGGTGTTTTAACTTGTTTTTGGTATGATGTTAAATATGAAAGGGTGTGAGCATCCTCTGTGCCTAAAAATTTGGGCCAGTTTACTGACAGTTGCCAGAGTGGAAGGGGGTTGGGGAGGGAACTTGATAAAAAGAAAAAAAGGTGAAGGGATTGAGGAGTACAGGGATTGAGGAGTTACGAAATAGTCATGGAAGTACAAAAAATACAGCATAGGAAATAGAGTCAATAATACTGTAAACAATATGTGTGGTGTCAACTGGGTACTAGAATGATCTGGAAAACACTTTGTAATGTATATGATTGTCTAACCACTATGCTGTAAGCCTGAAACCAACACAAAATAACCAACACAATATAATATTGAATGTAAACTGTAATTTAAAAGAATTAATAAAACAAAAGAACAAGGAAAAAGTAACCTGTAAACTCTTCTGCCAGCCTTCTAGTTAATACCTTACTTCTTTGCCCAGTAGAAGAGGGAATTAAGGATAAGTCTCTCTCCAGGGAAAGGAAATGAAGGAGAACATAGAAATTTAATATGTACATAAAATACTGCTTCCTGCCTAGGTCTCTCAACAAAAGATTAGAAATTCAGCAACTGTCTAATTGGCTTGGAAATGCCAATTTCCAAATAATACTTTTATGAGACCTTGCATCATGTATTTTGAGAAAGTCAGTTCTTTGTTCTTTTTGCTCTCTCCCTCCCCTCTGGGGAAATTGGGTATCCTGGCAGCATTGTAGTACCTGTATACTTGTATAATCTATTCCAATGGCAAGAGACCACAGGGACTTGATTTCAGATGAGATAAGAACTAGAATGACCACTCCGAGCTTGCAGGGAGCTGATTTCTTTCACTGTCATCTGTGTGTTGGCTGAGTTTTAAAAGCATTTGATAACACTTTTGCCTAATGCCGAATATATGAGTATTTTTAAGATGTATGAACGGCCCTGGCTGGTGACTCAGCGGATAGGGTCCGGCCTGTGAACCCAAAGGTCGCTGGTTCGATCCCCAGTCAGGGCACATAACTAGGTTGCAAGTCAGGTTTCCAACCCAGTCCGTAGCTGGAAGCAGGTGAAAGGCATACATTGATGTTTCTCTCCCTCTTTGCCTGCCTTTCTTCCCCTCCCTCTAAAAATAATAAAAATTAACTCAAAAAAAAAAAAAAAAGATGTATGAACATATGAAGTTGTTTGCTTTGTAAGATTTCTCAGGAACTGAGAAATAACATTAAAATAAGCCTATTAACATTACAAACTCCATGTCTTGCTAAACCTGTTTTCTGCCCTGCATGAAAGTCAATAAGGGGGGAAAACTATTTTAAATATTAACAAAATGGAAAAGTGTGACAGTTTTGAATCCTGATAGGGCTTTATGAGACCCATCAATAGCCCTGTACACTAACACCCTAGAAAAAAATTTTAAAGAACCGGAGTCTGTTTAGGGTCTTATTCCTGAATCCATTTAAAATATTTAGTTTCTATATTTATCTCTGTGAGTTGCATCTTTGTGAAAAGAATAGAGAGTCTTCATTTTCCATTTCATTGACGATTGTGCTAATATGGAGGACTCTTACACAAATAAACACTCCATTCCTGTACATTGGATAGGGGCAACGTAGCTAAAAGAAATTGATTTCGCCTCTCTCTCCTTTACTAACTTACTCCTATGTAGATGGTGTCACTCCACTTTTTGTCATCATATAATGTATTTAAAAATATGTCTTCACTATTACCCTTTCTTATTCATTGTTTTAATTTATTCTTTTTCTCTTTCTTTCTTCCAGGTAAGTTCTGCTGCTTTCTAAATCTTACCAGAATATCCTTGTTAGCAAACTGGTAAGTCTCTCCTGTAACATTGACTTCATTTTTTGTGATGCAAAGAGATTATCTGTTTTTTAAGTTGTATTTGGTATCAGCCTATTTCTTGACTTTTATGCATTAACATTAAAAACACTTGGTCATGAGTTGGGTGGCGGGTGGCAGCTTTCTGTTTGATACTTCAACGAATCTTTGTTACTTTGGATTTTCAGAATGCTGTTCTTAAGAACAGAGGTTAGGCTAGTGTGTTCTATTGAGAAAAGGCTAGTCAATTTCTCATAGGCATTAAACTTTGGATGGTCAGAGGTTACAGATGGTCCATAATTAGCTTACATTTTTGAGCATCAGATTTTAGAAATTGGCAAGTAAATATTATCTCCGTGATGTTAGATGACAAAACCTTGCTTTAAAAACTGTTCACACAAGCTACCAACGTAAATGTGAAAAGTGATGGTGAAAATGAGAAGCAAAACTTTTCAAAAGCAGGCTCTTTTGTTTAGTGCTTCAGAAGGAAGCAGCTTTCCTCTGCTGGAATTAGCTTCATGGTCCATTACAAGATGCACAAATTTAGCTTTGTATATTATAGTCCTTCGCAGAGATGACGCAAGTTGAAGGAATTTTGATTCATCTTCCTTAAGATGAGAGTGTGCCTAACAAGCTGAAATTATGACTTCTTAGTGTTGTCAGCTATTTTATTTTGTGTCCTTGGTTTCATTGCTATGTTGTACATAATTATACTAGAATCATATTCTGTGCTGTTCTAGAAGACCATTTCAAAAACTGTTCTCATGAGGTTGAACATTCATTTGATGAAATCAAAACAAGATAACAAGCACATAAAAGGAGATTTAGTGGAGACCCTGAGAAAGAGTATATTTTCAATTTTAAAGCTTTTAGCTAGAATTCTCTTTAAAAAGGAAAAAATAAATAAACCTTAGCATTTAGATACCAAGACATGGCACTTATATGTTATTATGTTATAGTGTCACATCTATTTTCTAATAACTGCTTCCAATAGCACAAAGAAAAATCACCAAGGTATAGGTTCCCCTCTATGCAACAACTCTGAATGAGAATTACCTGGAATATCTGTTCTATTATTTAGGTCTCTTGAATTCTTTACAATTGTCTTGCTTACTTCTACCATAAGATCATCTTTTCCCCATATATTCTTCTTCCAGTATCATTTAGGCCTTTTCTTGTTGCAAGTAATAGAACATTCAGAGCAAACTGGTTCAAACAACTAAAAAATAATAGGGATAGAAGTGGCTTCAAGGACAGCTTTAAGCAAATACTCAAAGAACTCATCAGGACTTGGTTACTCTGATCTCAGCCTCTCAAATATGTTACTTCTGAGTTGGCCTCTTGATTTCTGTAAACTCAGTTGCAAATCTCATGCAGAAAACAAAAAAAGAGAGTCACTCTGATAATAGACTGCCAGAAACACATCATCTTTTATTGGCTCTGATTTTTTTCTGGAACTTATCTATAACAGGACTACAGTAAATCGACTTAGATCTAAGATATCTGCTTTATTCCTTGTACAGCTGGGTAGAAGAGCCCACCCAAACTTAGGGACAAAATGGAGAATGGGTGAATTTCCAAACTGCTGGTATTGCATTAAGAAGAATCCATATATAAAGAAACTATGCATATAATGTAGTATTATTTTCCCCCTCTTTAGAATAATATAAGAAACTTGATTAGTTTGCCTCATCAAACCTGATCACCAAATTGACCAGGAAGCAGGATATATGAGATAGTCAAATGAAGTCGTGGCAGCTTCTGGTATTTCTTCTATTTGATCCAAAATACTTGAGTCAACAAACCTGGGATGAGAAACAGTAGATAAAAGAATTATATTTTAATCATTTTTAGTTCTCTTTTCTCCCCTTCTTTGTATGTTCATAAGTATAAGGAGAAAACAATGTTGAGACTTCTGATGTCATCCTTGTTTTAAAGATAAAGTCATTAAATACAAGAACATTGCACATGGGAACAGAGTAGCTAGAGGCTGTATGTTTCATATATGAAAGCTAACTTAAAAGAATAGATTTCATTAGGACAAATAGCAATTATTAACCCATGGATTGTCTACTTTAACATCTTTAAATAATTATTTATTTTATTTATTGAGAGAGGAAGGGGGGAGAGAGAGACAGACAGACAGACAGACAGACAGACACTTTGTTCCACTTATCTATGCACTCATTCATTGCCACTTGTACATACTTTGGCCAGAGACTGAACCCACAACCTTGGTGGTATCAGGATGACACTAACCAACTGAGCTCTGCAGCCATCCTTAAATAATGATCACTTGCGTTTCCCTACTTGCTTTAACTTGCCTGCTGGTTGATGGAAATTTTTCTTTTAAAGTAAAGGAGAAATGTAACATTTCACATATCTTTGGAATCCCATGGAGACTGCAGGAGGTAATGAGTGCCCTGGAATTGTGTAGTGCCACAGCTGGGAGCCCATGGTTAGGATCTGACTTCAATTCCAAGGTGTCCAGGCTACCACCAGAAAAGGCTATTGTTGTTTCTTTTAAAATATAAACTACCACTGTTTAGAGAATTAAGCTGTGAGCAAATTTCTGAAAATGTTATGGGCCTTATTAGAGATCAGTATCTAAATTTAGTCTAGCTGGATGAAATTCGATATTTTAATATAATTTAAAATATCTTTAACCTAGATGAAGTTGAAGTACACAGTTCAGTGAAAGCCCTCAATACTTAAGTACTAAAAGACCATTTAAGCCCTGGCTGTGGTGGCACAGGGGATAAGGCACTGGCATGCAAACCTGCCAACCCAAAGGCCGCTGGTTTGATTCCCAGCCAGGGCACATAACCAGGTTGCAGGCCAGGTCTCCAGCCAGGTCCATAGCTGGAGGCAGGTGAAAGCAACCATACATTGATGTTTCTCTCTCTCTCTGCCTCTCTCCCTTCCCCTCTCTCTGAAAAATAATAAAATCTTTAAAAAACCCCAAAACATTAATAAATAAATAAATAAAAGATCATTTACTTCCTTAGGTCTAGATTATGCATTTTTTTAATCTTTGTTTTTCTTTTTTAAAATATAATGCATTTTTGAATGTAGGACAATTAACCAAGAGTAACAATGTAAATGCTAGATTAATAAGATTAAAACTGATTTATTACATTAATATTTTCTTCATTTAAGGTGCTTCACAATGTATTTTTTAAAGATAACTTTGTAAGATTAAAACATGTTTTACAGTTTTTCATTAGATACAGGATTATTAAAATATATTAGCAATAAAGGTTCTGCTTGAAAATTCTTCATCTTTTCATTCCCCAAAGCACCCTAACCAAGTTCTGCACGTAGTTACTCTGCATTCTTAATTGGTAAATGTAGTGATAAAAATGAATGGATAAATATATGGTTTTTGGAAAGGAATATTTTCATATATCAATCCAATGTAACATATGAGAAAATTTTGAAAATGTACATAATAAACTTATGTATACATGTTTTACTAATCATAAAACTTTACTTACATAGTATGAGATACAGCAACATTTTTTTTTTGAAAAACGTAAAAAAAAAGAGGAGAATAAAGTAACTTAAAACAGCAATATAATAGCTGATAAAACTAAAAGTATCTACAAAAAAATCAGATGTCCAAACCCTGCTACGTGCATATGCTCTACCTTTTAAAGCCTGTGTCAGTCACAGCAGTAGCCTTCTTCCTCTGGTTTTCGGGGATCATTTGCTCATCACTTATCTCATTTTAAGTTTCTAGATCCATCTGTAAGAATTGGTAGGAGTGCCATAGTGTTTATAATATGCTTTATTTTTTTAATTTAAAATGTTACTGTCTTTTACTAAATATAGTTAATATGCAACATTACAGAGCAGGGCAAAAGTAGGTTTATAGTTATTCATATGGAAAATAACACAATGATTTATAAATAATAATACAAGAATAAACTGTGTTTTGGGTCCTCACTACTATAAACCTACTTTTGCCCCATCCTGTATAAGTTACATTATTTTCAAGGGCATAATATAGTTACATGACATTTTTATGCCTTACAATGTAATCATCCCACTAATTCTAGCAATCATCTGTCACCTTGCAAATTTACCACAATATTATTGTTGTATTCCCTATCTAATATGCTATAGAAAGTAACAAAATTTACTGAGAGACAGATTGGAATTTTCATGAACCTTCTAGTATAGCACATGAATCTATGATAAATTTGGATGTTTAAAAAGCCATAGCTTAACTTTCAATTATAGCTTCAACATATAAAGACCGGAAAAATTTACACTTCCATAATCATCATCATCAAAACCAAAACAGCTGAACAAAGTGAAAATCAATGACCTTTTCTTGGCTAATTAGAAAACTGAGGTTTCTGGGCAGATCTTCATCGCAAAATTTTGAGGACAGGGTGAAACCTGAGAGTCACAGCCAAGGTCTGATTATCTACAAAAGACGTCATTGGAGCCATAAACTAGTAGAAACACTTAAATAATTTTTACTTATTTTTAGAGGCTGAGTATGGACTACTACAGGATAAAAAACTCCTGAGGTCTGTTGTCTTAAGAGAGTTCTCATGATCTCCTAGGATTTGACTTCAGGGAATAGATTCTCATAATGAAAAACAGAGAAGATTCCCTTATGTCTCTGGCAGAGGAAAGAAGAGAATAATCCTGTGAAATAAACCCAAAGTCTTCTCCATAACAATAGCTTACTTCCTAGAGCGATTGACTTTACTGGAGACTTATCTCAAAGAAGTAGGAAACATCTTACTTCAGCTCCTTCAAGGGTGGGTGGGGATGGGAATATACATGAAGAAACACTTATATTAAGACATGGACCCTAGATACAGGCTTACTAAAATAACACCTAATTGGAAGATCATAGAATCCACCTGTCTAGCACACTTCACACTATACTGACAGGGCTCTAGTATACTAATAAGGGGTCACATTAATTACACTGAAAAAACTACAAGGTACAAATTCTCTCAGATTGAGGAGTGTTTATTTCAGTAAACCCAAGATCAAAAGGCATAACAAAAACAGTCACTGGAGGAATTTGAAACCTCTGGTACCTATAGCTACAGCAAACATCCATAAAAACTCAACTCCTAGTATTATTAACATAAACCTTCACAGTAGAGACCTAATTGAATTTTTATTACCCACAACAACATGTATGATATATAAAAATTAAAGAAAAAAAAATGAAGCCCTGGCTGGTAGCACAGTGGTTAAGGCGCCGGCCTGTGAACCCAAAGGTCGCAGGTTCGATTCCCCAGCCAGGGCACATAACCAGGTTGCAAACCATGTCTCCAGTCAGGTCTGTGGTTGGAGGCAGGTGAAACGCAATCATACATTGATGTCTCTTTCCCTCTCTGCCTCTCTCCCTTCCCCTCTTTCTAAAAATAATAAAAGAAAACCCCACTGCTTGAGGAGAAAAAACAAGCATCAGAACCAACTCTTATATGATGCATGTTGAGAAAATTGTACTGGGAGTTTTAGATAACTATGATAAGTACACTGAATAATCTAATAAAACAATAGACAACATGCAAGAACAGATGGGTAATGTAATCAGAAAGATTGAAATTTTAAGAAAACATCAAAATTGAAAATGAAGAGACATGAAAAAATCCTTTGCTCTACATGTTGGTAGACTTGGCACAGCTGAGGGAAGAATCATTGAGTTTGAAAATAGGTCAGAAGATTCTCCAAACAGAAATGCAAAGAGAAAGAAAAAAAAAAGAAGAAGAACAGAACAGATTATCTAAGGCTATGAGACAATATCAAAAGGTGCACACCATTGGTATAATAATAGGATACGAAAGTGGAACAGAAGAAATATGCAAAGTTATTAAGGCAGGAGCTTCAGAAATTGAAAGATACCAAATCACCAATCCAGGAAACCCAGAAAACACCAAGTAAATTAAATCACCAAAACACTATATTTAGGCATATTGAAACTGAAGGAAATCAGTGAAAAGAGTAAACATTGAAAGAAGTTAGAGAAAAGTAAAGCAACTTATAAATAGTAAATACAGGATAAGACTTATAATGCACTTCTCATAAGAAACCATGATTAAAATATAATTTAATGAAATATTTTAAAATGTTAAAAGGAAAAACAACAACCTAGAATTATATATCTAGTAAAATAATCCATTAAAAATGAAGTAGAAATAAAGGCTTTTCCAGACAAAGTAAAACTAAGGAAATTCATTACCAGAAGACTTTTTTTGCAAGAATTGTTAAAAGATTTTAATTTAATTTTATTTTTTGGCAGAAAGAAAATGATGTAGGTCAGAAACTTAGATCTATATAAAGAACAGAAGAAACTTAGAGAAATAATAAATGAAGTTTAAATAAAATCTTTTATTTTTAATTGCTTTCAACTATTTAAAGTCATAATCATACCAATGTATTATAGTGATAACACAAGGGATGAGAAGGAGAAAATGGAAATGCAAGTGGCATGCACTGTTTGTAGGCAGAATTAAAATATGCACTGTAAACTATAGGGAAACCACTAAACTGTTTTAAGTATAATAGAAATTAAAACCAGAAAAACCTCTGACAATGAATAGGAAATTT
Source organism: Noctilio leporinus (assembly GCA_004026585.1). Classification (NCBI taxonomy): domain Eukaryota; kingdom Metazoa; phylum Chordata; class Mammalia; order Chiroptera; family Noctilionidae; genus Noctilio; species Noctilio leporinus. Next base: position 233,957 of record PVIW01001975.1, on the reverse strand, counting down.
TAAATCATGGTTACTAATAATCCAAGTATACCAATAATTACTTTAAATATAGGTGACTTATATACACCACTACAAGACAGAGATTTTCAATAGGTAAATAAATACAACCCAAATATATGATTTCTACAAGAAACTCACTTTAGAAATAGATGCTGAAATGATAAAGGCAAAAAGATAGCATGCTATTACTAATTAAAAGAATGCTGGAGTAGTTATATTTAATTTAAGATAAATCAAAATCAGAACAAGGCAAACTATCAAGTGTAAAAAAGGCATTAGTAATGATAAAGGGTCAATTCTTCATGAAGACAGTTAACTTTAAATGTGTTTGCACCCCAAAAATTGTGCATATAATGTAAGAGGCATAAACTGATAAAACTGAAAGGAGAGACAAATTTGCTATTACAGTTGGAGACTGTGATATCTCCATATCAATAATTGATAGGCCAAGCAGTCAGAGGGTCAGTAAGAATATAATTGACCTGAACAGCAATATAATCTACTTGATCTAATTGGCATTTATAGAATATTCCATCTAACAACAGAATGTACATCCTCATCATTCCCACATTCTCACTACAAGCTCACATAGAACATTAACTGTGATAGAGCATATTCTAGGCCATAAATGAAATCTTAATGCATTTTAAAGAATATAAATCATATGAAGTATGTTCTTAGACCATAATGAAATTACTAAACTAAAATCAATTAAAATTTCCAAATACATGGACTTTGAACATTACACTTATAATTGTTATATAGGGCAAATAAGAAATCTCAAAAAGGAAGTAAACTATATCTTCAAATAAATTAAAATTAAAATATAAATTATAGAAATTTGTGAGGTGAAGCAGAATAAAATGTCAAGTTTTAAATGATCATATTGATATAGAAGAAAGACATAAAATCAGTAACCTAAGCTTCCCCCTTAGGGAAGTAGATGAAGAGCAATTTAAACCTGATCCAAGAAGGAAAATAAAAATAGAAAATAGAACATCATAAAATCAAAAACAGGAAAATAATAGAGGGTATCAACAAACTAAAAGCTGTTTCTTTTAAAAGAGCAATAAATTTGATAAAATTATAACCAAGCTAAGAAAAATAATGATATTAAATGTCCAATATCAGGAATAATAATGAAGCTTTACTGCTTATTCTACAGACATTAAAAGGAAATAAAAGAATACTATGTACAAGCTTATGTCCACAAATCTGATAGGTTAACTGGACCAATTCTCTGAAAGACATAAACTACTGAAGTCACAGAAGGAAAAGTAACCTGAATAGCCCTTTATTTAAAAAATTGAATTAATAATAACTTCCCAAAAGCAAAATCACCAGGTATTTCCCTGGTGAATCTTGCCAAATATTTAAGGAAGAAATTACACTCATTTTCTAAGGTCTCTTTCAGAGAAAAACAAAAAGGAATACTCCTGAACACATCCTATGAGGTCAGCATTGTTATTCTTATTCATTGCTGGTAGAAGTTCAAAAATGCAACAGACACTTTGGAAAGCAGTTTGGCAGTGTCTTATAACACTAATCATATGATGCAGCCATCAGTCTCCTAGGTATTTATTCAACTGATTTTAAAACTTACATCCATATAAAATCTGCATGTGAGCATTTGTAGCAGCTTTATTTATAATTAACCCAAACTGGAGCAGCCAGAATGCTCTTCAAAGGTGACTGAATAAGCAAACCATGGTACACTTATACAATACAATGGAATACTATACTATTTAGCTACTAAAAACATAAACTATCAAGCCATGAAAAGCATGGAGATTTTAAGCATAAAATTCTAAATAAAATCTATCAATTCAAAAAAGTTCCCTTCTGAAAATTTCAAAATTATTGAGATGGTAAACATATAAGTGGTTGTCAGGGTAGTGGGAAAAGAAAAACTGGATAGAGCACACAGGATATTTTAGAGTGAAACTGTTCTGCAAGGTACTGTAACAATGAATGTAAGACATCAAGCATTTTTCAAAACCTATAGATCTTTACAGCACAAAAAATGACAGATTATTACTAGGATTAGCAGGGTGATTACATGATTACATTGTAAGGTATAAAAATGTTGAATCACTATATTCTACACCTGAAACTAATATAACTAATACAATATTAGATACCAACTATACTTAAATAAAAAAACACTTTAAAAAAAAACTGAATTTTATCTTTTTGAGGTTTAATAACACCATTTAAAAGCTTGGGAAATCCCAGGATAGAATGATGAATGTGACAAAATAATCTAAATATATTATAAATGTGTGAAACAATCTCACTGAATGGGCTGAGAGAATTAAGAAGCTACAATGACCATGTGATAATGAATCAGAATGGAAACAGCATTAAGAAATTGTTTAGCTCAACATAGATACAGATGCTCTACATGTAAGTTAACTGATATGTTTCAGAATGGGAAGGAACATTGTGAAGCATTAATTTAAGAGAAAAAAAATCTGATCTATTCTCCTATCATGAATCCTGTTATTAAGCAAAACAAACAATTAAAACAGGAACAAACCAGGGCAGGTACCCACACTATCTTTAATGCAAATACTCTGGAACAAGAAATCTGCTGAAGAGAAGTGCACTTCAAAATGAGTTTTCATTCAGATGAGCTTTCATACAAAGATATTTTAAAAAATTGTTCTATAAAATGAAGAATGTATTTATACTTTATAAAAAGTATTAATATTTGTCCATTGGACATAGGGCTGTTAATCAAATTCCAGAGATATGCTCTTCTGTTTGAAAATGAAATATCAGGGTCAAAATGCAAGGAAATAATTGTTGGTAATTATGATAGAGGTTAAAAATTCATACATGACAGATCCCTGACAGATTAAAGGATGAAGTCATTTTCAGTGTTTTGTGGAGAAAAATGGTGCTCCTCTAGAAAACAACATTTAGCTCCACTGGAAAGGATGAACATGACCTGGCCTACACTTCCTTCTTTTTCTATTGAAAAAAAATTTTACTGTATTTTTTTCCATTACCATTTAACTTCCTTGTATGCCCCTCCTCCCTGCAATCACCACACTGTTGCCCATGTCCATGAGTCCTTTTCCTTTTCGCTTGATTCTCTCTCCACCCTCTATTTTCCCCCTACCCCAATAGCTGCCATCCTGCTCTCCATCAATGAGTCTGTCTCTATTTCGATTGTTAGTGCAGTTGTTTACTACAACTGGGGACTATAGTAGATGAGAGGAAGACACTCATTAGCAGGGCTTTCTATAAATATCTGCAATTTCCTAGGCCCCAGCACACCCTTTCATGGTAATGAAACATCTCAACATGTTTAAGGAAGTGAAAAGATAGAAAAAACTGGGTGAATATGAGCTAGCTCTAAGGACAGCACATTTTTTAGAGGGGGAGAGAAGGTGTGAAGATTTGATAAGTAATAATTTCTTATAAATTCTAAAAATGAAAATATGTACAAACCTTTGTGTGTGAAGGAAATATCAGTGATGGCTTAACATTGACATATACTTTTATTTAGTTTCCCAGCAGTATGGATGAATGTTTACTAACCCATGGGGAATACTCTGCTTAACCTTTAGGGATCCATCAGCCATGTTTACAAGATAGCTAACCATATAAACTCTAAGCAAGAACTTATACTATGAGATCTTGGTCTCAGGAGTGTGGCATTTTAATCCCTTGCATAATGTGTAAAACTTTGCACCTCTTTCTTATGCTTACTGCTAAAGATCTACACTTTTAGCACATTCCTTAAAAGTGGAGATAAGAGTTATGTCAGTATCTTTAAAGTTGTATCTTTGAAATTCCAAGTAGAAGTAGAAAATATTTCCACTTCATTAAATTCTCAAGCCTCTTATGAGAATTAAATATTCTTTTACAGTATAGTTGCCTCCAAAATTAGGGATGTAAACTTTACATTTTAAAATATATTAAAATACAACTTGAAAATTTAAATTCACCTAGAAGAGTTGACTGTATAATTCACCTAGGCTAACTTAGTTACTTTAATTGGATAATGTATTTTCCATAAAGTATGTAGAAGTGGAGGCAATAAAAGCAAATGCAATGGATTGCACAGTTTATGTTATTAATAAAAGATGACATGTCAGTTCTTTGGAAGCAGCAACATCCTCGTATTGAATTTAGAAAGAAAATTTTCATGTTGCTTATTGGAAAACATAGATACTACTGCCTTTATCAGTAATTTTTTAGGAATTAGGGAAATTGCCATTTTATGCATTGATCGTCAACTAGGCCAAGTCTATAAAAGCTGGTCATTTGCATTGGTGTAAGCTAATGGGGTCTGAGATTATTGCTTTCCGATGCTCTAACTTGGTAGAAACTTGGACAACATCCCCCTACACTATGTTTGTGGCATGAATTTCTCACATTTAAGAGAGTCAAATTGAGATTCTAATCTGGTTAGTGGGCAGAAGGTTACTTTTTTGTGCGGCTTCTGTTTCTGGTTGGTTAAGGAGTTGTTTAGAACTGCTAGGAAACTTCCAGTACTCTCCAGGGGGCTTTAAGTCTACATTTTGTTTGTTTGTTTGTTTGTTTGGTTTGGTTTGGTTTGTTACCTTTTTTTTGTTGTTGTTACATTATTTTTATGTTATTTTTTTTTTTACATTTTTTAAAAGAATCATTATAACATATTTATTTTAAACAAACAATGTATATTTTAAGATGTCTGGTTTTACTTCTGGGAAGGAAGGAGTTGATGACAAAAGAATTGTTGAGCTTTTGCAAGGGGCAGCGTCAGGGATGTGGGAAATGTGGTAAGGGTCATTTGACTGGCTGCTCATTAACTTTCAGATTCTTCCATGCCCCTGGGAATAGTAAATAACGCCTCTAACCTCAATTATCTTCACCTGTGTGTCTCTCCGTTGTTCCTGTATTATTTTTTAGGAACCAATTTCTGTCTAAGTATGGGGAAGAGAATTTCTGAAATCAAATTTACACACGTCTTTTGATAGAATTAGGTTTTTATGGGACTGTACTACTGAAAAACAGGAAGTAGATTCAGTTGCGGCTCTTGTATCACATTCTAATTCCTTCCAGCCTGTCTCATTTATCTTATATAGCCCTAGTGTCTCTTTGTTAAAATAATTATTTTCCCCTGTGTGAGATTCTGTCATTAGATGAAAGGTCATGGTTATCATATATATAAATACAGTGTGAAATAGATTAAAATGCATAGAGCAAAAAGACTTTCCAATTAAAAAATACTTTGCCAAGCTTGAACCAAACAAACAGCCATACAGACTGTGATTTCTCTTTACTTATAATTAGCTGCCACTGAAAGTTAATTACTTTCAGGATCAAAGGAAACAAAACTAGAAGTAAAATGGAAGAATTCCTTTTAGATTTAAAGTTTAAATAAATGTTTGCTTTAGGAGGAGACCATATGCTGAATTCATCCCAGAGGGAAAATGAACTTAAGATTCTTTAATACATATAGACTGATGTTAAAGTTCACTGAAGGTGAGCAAAGAAATAAGGCAGATTTTATTTCTTTTGGGAGTATCAACTGGGAGATTTTACAAGGGTGTAGCAAAACTTCTTTATATATTCTCATTTCTTGTTTTATCAGCAGAACTGAAAAAGATTGTATTTTTTCAAAGACTTATTCTTGAAGTGCTTTCTTCTAAGAAAACCACTAAAAACTGATTCAATTTCTGATTTCTCTGAACAACAGATTTACCTTATTTAAAAAGCTAATTAATTGTGACTGTGTGAGTAGCTTTAATTATGCACTTCCCTACTTAAAACTAATACTTTTTTAGTCAAGACATGTTTCACTCTTCTAAACTTAGAACATTGTTTCCTTTCCACAGAAATTATAAAAAATGTTTAATATGAACGGGCCCTGGTTAGCGGTACAGTGGATTAGGCGCCAGCCTGAGAAACCCAAAGGTCGCTGGTTTGATTCCCCAGCCAGGGCACATAACCGGGTTGCCAGGCAGGTCTCCAGACAGATCTATAGCTGGGGGCAGGTGAAAGGCAACCATACATTGATGTCTCTCTCCCTCTTTGCCTCTCCCTTCCCCTCTTTCTGAAAGTAATAAATAAAAATCTTTTTTAAAAAAATTAACATATACATGAGAATTCTGGAAATTTTCAGTTTGCTTGTAAGAATAGGTCATTATCTTTTGCAAAATGCATTTTGGAATAGCATGATCACTTTCTGTAGTATTTATGGAAAAGTTAAGTGAGTGTATGCCTCAAGTAGTTCAGGACCTTGGGTAAAGAAGTACAGATGAGTTAGAAGCAGTACAGATGAGTTAGGAGCAGTATTACTTGGGTCTCCCGGATGATAGGTTAAGGTGTTCATCCCAAGGTCTGGGTACAACAACAAAGTAAATGTAGCTGGCCTTCCGTTACTCACTTACCCATAATCTGCACTAAGAGCTTTCAGGAAGCCACCAGTGTCATCTCTAATCCTTCAGTTATTGTTCCTCTTTCTGACATGCTGATGGTACAATTAAACTATTGATTCATTGCTTACCAATTACCTTGAACTGAGCTCATTGTTTCAAACTCATTGAAAAATTATAATAATATTTACATATGGTTAATAACTGCTTATTAACCTCATTTTACCAAACAGGAAGCTGGACTGAGAGGTTAACATGCTGAGTCCACATGGCTAGTACAAGACTAAATCCAGACTTAAGCCTATGTTAATTGGAATCCAGTATCTTTGTTCGTAACCACTAAGTGTTAACATTGCATTCTGATAACATTATTTTATGGTTAAAAAACACAATATAAACTTTCATATCTTAACTGTTTTTAAGTATACAGTACAGTAGTGCTAACCATATGCACATTCTGATGCTTTTTTATCTTACAAAAATGAAACTTTATACCCACTGAATAACAACGCTTCTTTTCTTCCTCCTCCCAGCCCTTGGTAATCACATTCTGTTTTCCTTTTCTATGAATATGACTACTATAGGCACTTTACACAAGTAAAATCATATAGTATTTGTCTTTTTGTGACTAGCTTATTTCATTTAGCAGCATAGTGTTCAAGAGTTATCCATGCTGTGGCATATAAGATTTCCTCCTTTAATTTGAATCATATTACAGTTGATGTATATACCACATTTCCTTTATCCATTTGACTATCAATGTTCTTTTTTTTTAATATTTTATTTATTATTTTTAGAGAGAGAGGAAGGGAGAGAGGCAGAGAGTGAGAGAAACATCAATTTATGGTTGCTTTTCACCTGCCTGCAGCTACAGACATGGCTGGAGACCTGGCTTGCAACCTGGTTATGTGCCCTACCTGGGGATCAAGCCGGCAACCTTTGGGTTCACAGGCCAGTGCCTTAGCCACTGTGCCACCAGCCAGGGTTCAATGTTCTTTAGTGCTGCTTCCATCTCTTGGTTATTATGAATAATGCTGCAATGAACATGGAAATGCAAATATTCCTTTGAGATTATTTTTTAAATCCTTTTGGATATATACCAAGAAGTGAAATTGTTGATTCATATGATAATCCTATTTGTAATTTTTTGGTAAATTTCTATACTATCCTTTGCCTATTTTTTAATTGGGTTGTTAGTGGGGTTTTTGTTATTGTTATTGAGGTGTGGGAGTTCTTTACATATTAGTATCCCTTATAAGATGTATCATTTGTACATACTTTCTCCCATTTTATAGTTTACCTTTTCATACTCTCATTACTATGAGGATGATTTTTAAGTTTCATGTAATCCCATGAGCCTATCTTTACTTTTGTTACTTGTGCTTTTGACGCATGCCCAAAAAACTTTGCCAAATCCATGATCTTGAAGCTTGCTATTTTTCTTCTAGAAGTTTTATAGTTTCAGGTGTTACATTTAGATCTTTAATTCATTTTGAATTGTCTTTTGTATATGGCATAAGTAAGGATCAAACTTTATTTTTTTGTATGTAAATATTCTGTTTTCTCAGCAGCATTTGTTGAAGAGACTATCTTTTCCCCACTGTGTAATCTTAGTGCCCTTGTTAAAGATCACTTGACCATATTACGTAGAGGTTTATTTTGGGGGCTTTCTAACCATTCACCTACATGTCTGTCTTTTTGTCTAATTATTGTAGTTTTGTAATGTGTGTGTGTGTGTTTTAATATTTTTTTATTCATTGTTTTTTGGAGAGAAGGGCAGGGAGGAGGAAGAAAGGGAGAGAAACATCAATGTATGGTTGCCTCTCACCTGCTTCCAGCTATGGACCTGGTTGGAGACCTGGCTTGCAACCTGGTTATGTGCCCTGACTGGGAATCAAACCAGCGGCCTTTGGGTTTGCAGGCTGGCGCCTTGCCCACTGTGTCACCAGCCAGGACCTGTCATGTGTTTTAAAATCAGAAATGTTGAGCCTTGGCTGGTGGCAGAGTGGATAAGGCGCCGGCCCACAAACCCAATGGCTCCCTCTGCTTGCTTCTCTCCTTTACCCAAGTGGAGACAGGTGAGCGCAGGGGTGGCTGCAGTGACAGGGCAACAAGGGATGTGCAGAGCTCCAGGGTTGAGGAGAGGAGGAAGGAGAGGGTGGGTGGGAGCAAAAAATATGTAACGCTTCACGAATTTGTGTGTCATCTTTGCATAGGGGTCATGCTAATCTCTGTATTGTTCCAATTTTAGTATATGTGTTGCTGAAGCCAGCACATATCTTTCCATTTATTTGTGTCTTCAGGTTCTCTCACCAACACCATCCCCTTGGTTAAGTTTACTTCTAAGTACTTTATTGTCTTTGTTGTTAGTGTAAATTAGATTGTTTTCTTCATTTCATTTTCAGAAAGATTATTGTTATTGCATAGAAACATAACAGATTTTTGAGTGTTGATTTTGTATCCCAAAATTTTGCTGAATGAATTTATTAGTACTAATAGTTTTTTCATTTTAATTTTTTTAAAGATTTCTTTTTGGGGGTTTTACATTATAAGATCATGTCATCTGCAAAGAGAGGTAATTTACTTTTTCTTTTAGAATTTGGATGTCATTTATCTATTTTTGTTGAACTTGTAGTGTAATAGAACCCCTCGGAGGTTTTCAGTTTTAAAGGTCTTGTTTGCCGGTTGCTGAAAAGAAAACTCTTAATAACAGAATTTGGTGGAAAGGAAAGGTATTTTATTTATTTAAAGGTTATAGAAATTTAGATTAAAGGTGCAATTCTGCCATTAAGCCATGCTCCCTTTAAAAACACCCAAAATATACAGTCCTGCCAGATTAGGCCAGTTTTAGAATAAACAAGTAAGACGTACCATCTTTCAGAAACACAAAAGTCTCACAGCTTAACATTTTCTAATTCAGAGTTCCCAGAAGCTGCTGTACTACATTGGGAGAGGGTCTTATGCACACTCCCTAACCCTTTGTGCAAGACGGATGTCTCCCTTCCCCCCACACCCTCTCTCCCCAACCAGGTGAGTCCTCTCCTGCTCCTCAAGCTGTGGGTCTGTCTGTGGTCTGTGTGTCCATCTGAGGGGGAGAGAGAGAGCTTCAGAAAAAAGACCCTTTAATGGCTGCCACCTTATTTTTACATCCTGATCACAGCCTTGGGCATAGTGGGTACGTATACAGTTCTGACCACTGACAGAACTGCACAGCACTATAAGCCTTTATTGTTACTATTCTATGGTTAAAGCCCCTCCTGGTTTCTTGGCTTACAAAGGAAAAAAGGGTAGCCCACTGCACCTCACCCCATCCTCTTTTTCCAAACAGAGAAGAGTAGGGGATTTTGGCTTTCTCCCACCCTGTAATAATAGTACCATGTTGAATAGAAGTGGTAAGTCTGGTCATCCTTGCCTTGTTCTTGATACTAAAGGAGAAGCTTTTAGTTTTGTCATTGAGTATGAAGTCAGCCATAGCCTTTCTATATATGGTCTTTATTATGTTGAGGTAATTTCCTTATATTTGTAGCTAGTTGAGTGATTTTACCATAAGACAGTGTGGAATTTCATCAAATGCTTTTGTGGCATCAACTAAGATGGTCATTAGATTTTTATTCTTCATCCTGTTAGTGTAATATATCATATTGATTATTATATGTTGAACTCTGCTTGCATATGAGGGGAAAATCCTACTTGATCATGGTGTATGATCCTGAAAATGTGCCATTGAATTTGGTTTGCCAGTAGTTTGCGGAAAATTTTTGTTTTATTATTTATCAAGGATATTGATCTATTGTTTTCGTATAGCATTTTTGTCTGGTTTTGGTATCAGGTAATAGTGGCTTCATAAAATTATATTTTGAAAGAGTTTTTGAAGAATTGGTGTTTGAAGGATAAGGTGGCATTTGCCAGTGAAGCCAGTTGTTCCTGGACATTTTTTATCATTCATTTAGTCTTCTTATTGGTTACATTGACGTTCATCCAAAAAAAAAAAAAAAAAGTGTGTCCTTACATCTATAGCGACTCTCTTATTTATAACATAGAGATCAACCTAGTTTTTTATCCATTCAGACACTCTGTCTTTTGATTGGGTAATTTAACTCATTTTCATTTAAAGTAATTACTGGTAGGAAAGAACTCACTATTTGTGATTGCTTTCTTGCAACTTTCCTACCTTATTTTGTGTTTCATTGATTTTTATTTGTACGGACATGATTTGAATTCTTTGTCTTTTTCTTTCAGTATATTTCATATGTTGTGTGTGTGGGTGTACCTACCATTAGGATTGTATAAAATGTCTTTTAGTTATAACAATCTATTTGAAGCTAATAATTCATTTTCAATTCCATACAAAATTTCTACCACTTTACATTGACCAGGTACCTACTTTATGTTCTTGATGTCAACAATTTAAGTTTTGTACTGTGTATCTATTTTTTAAACTTCTCCATATTATTTTTAGAGAGAGGAGAAGGAAGGGAGACATTGGAGAAGAAACAGTTGCCCATTGTAGGCACCACAACTGGAACTAAACCCACAACCCAGGCATAGGTCTTGGCAGGGAATCAAACCTGCAACCTTTTGCTTTGTGGAACAACACCCAACCAACTGAGCCATCTGGTCAGGGCATGCATTGTGAATCTTTCAAAATAATTTATAGCTATATTAATTTCTAATGCTTTTATTTTAATTTAACATTAGAGTTGAAAGTGATTATACACCACCATTACTATATGTTAAAATTTTGTGTCTGTCTATATATTTTCCTTTACCAGATAGCTTTATATTTTTTATGTTTTCATATTGCTGTCTAGCATCCTTTTGTTAAGGTTTTTTAAACTTTAACTTTTATTTACCTAGGAAAGTCCTTGTTTCTTCTTTATTTTTGAAGGACAGTTTTTTCAGGTATAATATTCTTGGTCAGCATTTTTAAAAAATCTTTTAGAACTTTGAATATATCTTTCCACCCCCTTATGGCCTATACGGTTTCTGCTGAGAAATCTGCTCATTTCTTATTTCTCTTTGTATATAATGAGTTGATTTTCTCTTGTTGCTTTCAAGATTTTCTCTTTGTTTTTGATTTTTTGACAGTTTGATGATCATGCATCTCAATGTGAGCTTCTCTTGGAATCTGTTAAGCTTCTTAAATTCAGATGTCTATTTTCTTCCTCAGATTTTGGAAGTTTTAAGACATCATTTTTTTCAAATATACTCCTTCAGTTTTCCTTATGTTTTTTTCTTATTTTTATCTATCTTGAAAATTTCAAATAATCTCTTTTTTAATTTGCTGACTCTTTTTTCCTGCATAGTCAAGTCTGCTGCTTAACCAATCTAGGGAAAATTTTAATTCAATTACTATACTTTTCAGTTTCAAAATTTCTAATTGATTCTTTTTTTATAGTTTTTATCTGTTTGTTGATATTCTCATTCTGTCTATGTCTGATTTTATGTTTAGGTTTATTTATCTGTTTTCTCTTTTTAAATCATTGCACTTTTTGAGTTATCTAGGAATCTCTGTCAAGTAATTCCTACTTTCTTTTACAGTTTGTTTCTGGAGATTTATTTTGTTCTTTTGATTGTATCATGTTTTAGTTTCTTCATATGCATTGTGATTTTTAAAAAATTATTTGTTTATTAATCTACCCTTTGCTGAGACTCAGGAATGTGAAAAAACAAACAAACAAACAAAACATACCTCTCCTAGTCTTTGCTGGCTTTGTACAGAAAAAACTCTTCACCAATGAGCCTGCCTAGAGATTTTGAGGGCCTCTAAAATCATTTCTGGGGATGTGTCTTCTCTGGATTTTGGGACTGTAATTTCCCAATTATCGGCCCAGTTATTCTTCAGCAGCTCATAATCTCTTTCCCCTCTGGTGTCTCTCTGCAGTACTGCAGTGCAAGTTCTCTGGTTCTGTAGCAAATGCTTAGCTCTCTTGTTCTCAGAGTGGCCAGGTATCCAAAGTATTCCGCTGTCATCAGCTCTCCCCGTAAAGTGAGACAGTAATCAGTCACTCAGCCAGCCTCCAAAAATCCAGAATGTTAGACATATGTTTTATTCTTCTCTTTCCCTCCCAAGGGAGAAAATTCAAGTTGGGTGTTTCCTCTCAGTCAGCACGAGCTATGCCAGCTGGGGAGAGGGTAATTAAAGGTAGAATAAAAAGGCTTTTCCTACCTTTTGCCATGTGGCTATTTTTAGCTTTGTGTTCCCTTAAGGTACTATGACTTCTTCACAAGTTTCTGGCATTCTTATAAAAGCATTTTGCTTTGTTGTACTATCATTAATGTAGTGTTTCTATAGAGGGAATCAGGGAAAAATAGCTGTCATCTTGCTGACATCACAGTCCCTTCCTATAATGTTTTGGTATCACAGCAGGATTGCCTTGTTTTAAAACACAAAATGAGCCTGATTTAAATACACTCCCCTGGGCTCAGGTACCTAGTAAGTAAATCATTAACAATTTGCCTTAAACAAAAAGAACAGGTAAAGGCAAAGATGGAAAGCAAAAGTTGTTTTGTTTTTGTTTTGTTCCTGTGATCAAGCAAGACTTAGCTGATCATTAATGAATCCTGATATAATAAGCAACTAATGTTCTTAAATCATTTGGTTTAATAAGAAATTCATAATTGACGGATATTTAGGTCTGTGTGATAACATGCTTTGGGAATCTTCCAGGTGACTTCTAAGAGTATAAGGGAACTTTAACTATTACAAATCTCGTTTATTAAATGTAGTCTATTTAAGTCTTACTCTGTATTCATTTGTGAGGAGAATATTATGGATGCATTAGAAAAATAGCAAATGCTTAATAGCTGTGGATTTGTATGTGGTTGCAGTGGCAATAGCCATGAGGGGTCTGATCACAAACACAGCTAAAGCTGAGGAGATAAATAAAGGAGATACAGTTGTAATAATAGAAAATTTAGGGCATTAGGAAGAGCTTTTTGTAGTAGTTGAAACTTGAATTCTAAACTCAACATTACTTTCCAGTTTGTCTTCCCTTTGTTTCTTTCAACTTCTTGGATATACTAAGGTAATATTTTTGTCCCAGCTCAAGAAGAACAAGCACTAACCTCTCTTCCATTGAATATGGTGTAACCCAGAGTAAGACTGTGCTTAAAGAAATATTTTCAATAGATTTAGCAGTTTCAACTGAGGATAAATTAGTGGTCCCTTGATACCTCATCACCTTTTGTATTCTGCTTACCCTTAATTTGATCTTCATTGTTTTAATCAGGAACCATCATGGGAACACTGTGAACAAAGGTTAGAAGTTTTTGTAAAATAATAAGACAGGGCATAAAATGAATAGAGATGGATAAAAATAAAGATTTGGGAAAATAGTAAAATTAAATTTAATGACATTAAAGTGAAAGTACCTGGGTATTTATTATTCTAAAAGTCCACTGGCTTTTTTATACCAGGCCATGTGAGCCAAATGCTAGGTTAATGATAGTTTTACAAATCTGTCTTCAGACTGCTAAAAGACCACATGGGGCAACGACTTTTGTAATTATGCTGAAAGAAAAATTTATATGAGAAATTGTCTGAGATTGTGAGATACAGCCTCTTTTCTATGTTGACTCTGTATAGGCTCTTTATGTTAGATTAAATATATACACAAGAAGAGTTTAATTTCTTTCCATCCATTCTGCCCTTCAATTATTATCATGACATAATATATTTTTGTTTATGCTCATGCATCCAGTTATTATTGTTAGGTAGAAGAAGTCATTTTACTACAATTTCAAATGTGAACACCTTACTAGAAGGACATGGTCATTAAAATTCCTGAATCAGGACTCTAGTGAATTGAGTAAAAAATATAAATTCAAGAGATTGGTCATTTGGAAATGTTTGGGTTCTAGGCCCAAATCTGCAATTTTTGGCTATGTGACTTTAGATAAATTAGTTAAAATTTATGTGACTTTATACATCTAAATAGTTTAATGGCATAATTATGAATTTCAATGTTGAAAAATAAGAAAAATAGAGAGTAAGTAATTCTAACTTCCTCTGCCCAGAGGTGATAACTATTAATAACATAGGGTATTTCCTTCTATTATTAACATGTAAGTACACATAAATGTGCACAGACATATACACAAATAAAATAATGTGGGTTCATATTTTTATGACCACCTTTTCCTTTTAACATCACATTATGAACATCTTTCTTTGATTCCATATACATAACTACCACCATTACTTAATGTATGTAAAATATTCCCTTTTTAAATTCATGTTATAATTTATTTAGACAATATTTATGAGATGTTTAGCTTATTATCTAAATTTTGCTGTGACAAAGTTTTAAAAACATTTTTATTATATTTTTATTACCATTTATCCCTCTTATACCCTCTGCTACCCACAATCACCACATTGTTGTCCATGTCCATGAGTCCTCTTTTCTTTTTGCTTGATCCCTCCACCCTCTAACTCGTCCATAGCTGTCATTCTGTTTTCTGTCTATGAGTCTTTATTTTGCTTCCTAATTCCATTTTTTCATTAGATTACACAAATGAGTAAAATCATGTATTTGTCTTTCTCTGATTGACTTCTTTCACTCAGCATAGTGTTCTCCAGGTCCATCTATACTGGTGCAAAGGGTAAAAATCTGTACTTTTTTATGGCCAAATAGTATTCCATTGTGTAAATGTACTATGGCTGTTTTATCCACTCATCTACTGATGGATACTTAGACTGATTCCATATCTTGGCAATTGTGAATAATGCAATGAAAATAGGGGTGCTTAATGTTCTTTTAAATTAGTGTTTTGGTTTATTCAGATATATTCCTAGAAGAGGAATCACTTCTTCTAGGAAGTTCTATTTTTAATTTTTTAAGGTATCTCCATATTCTTTCCACAGTAGCTGTGTCAGTCTGTATCCCCACCAAGAGGGCAAAAGGGTTCCCCTTTCTCTATATCCTCACTAGAACTTTTTGGTTGTTGATTTATTGATAATTGATATTCTGACCAGTGTGAGGTGATATCTCATTGTGCTTTTAACTTGCATTTCTCTGACAATTAGTGATGTTGAGCATCTTTTCATATATCTATTGGCCATTGATCAGTATGTCATCTTTGGAGAAGTGTTTATTCAGGTCCTTTGTCCATTTTTAAATGGGATTGGTTTGTGTTTTGTTTAACTTTATAAGTTCTTTATAAATTTTGGTTATTAACTCCTTATTAGCAAATAGGTTCTTTCATTCCATGGGTTGTCTTTTCATTTTATTGATGGTTTCCTTTCCTGAGCAAAAATGTTTGAGCTTGATGTAATCACATTGGTTTATTTTGTTTGTTTGTTTCCTGTGCCTGAGGAAATATATCACATGATATATTTCTATATGCAATGTCTGATTTTTATAACATATGTTTTCTTCTAGGATTTTTATAGTTTCAGGTCTAGCATTTTAACCCATTTTGAAATTATTCTCATGTGTGACATTAAAAAAAAAAAAAAAAAAGGTGGTCTGTTTTCATTTTTCTGCACTTATCTGTCCAATTTTCTCAGTACCATTTTTTAAATAAACCATCTTTAGTGCATTGTATGGGCTTGCTTCCCCTCTTGAATATTAATTAGCTATAAAGTTGTGGGTTTATTCTTGGGTTCACTGTTCTAATCCACTAATCTATATGTCTGTTTTTATGCCAGTACCACACTGTTTTGATTACTCTGGCCTTATAGTATAGTTTGATATTAGATAGCATGATTCCTCCAATTTTGTACTTCTTTCTCAGGATTGTTGTTGCTGTGTGGGGCCTTTTATAGTCCCATATAAATTTCTGAAATATTTGTTCTAGTTCTGGGAAATATGTCCTTGGTATCTTGAAAAGAATTTCATTCAATCTATAGGTTGCTTTAATGATGAACAGAGTATGTGCTTCTGCTTACTTATATTTTCTTCAATTTTTTTCTTCAGTGTCTTATAATTTTTTAAGACCAGGTCTTTTACATCCTTAGTTAGATTTATTCCTTGGTATTTTATTCTTTTTGAAGTACTTGTAAGTGGGATTGTTTTTATTTTATCTTTTTTTTTGGGGGGGGGGGGAGTATTGTTTTTAAAACTTCCTTTTCTGTTAGTTCATTACTGGCATATGAAAATGCAACTGATTTCTGGACATTAATTTTGTATCCCACTACTTTGCTGAATTCATTTATCAGTTCTAGTAGTTTCTTGGTGGAACTTTTGGAATTCGGTACGTACAGCATCACATCATCTGCAAAAAATGACAATTTTACTTCTCCTTTTCTGATTTGGATGGCTTTTGTTCTTCTTTTCTGATTGCTGAGGCTAGGAGTTCTAGTGCTATATTGAATTAAAGAGGTGAAAATGGAGGTCCCTGTCATGCTCCTGATCTTAAGGGGAACTCCTTTAGTTTTTGCTCATTGAGTATGATATTAGCAATGGGTTTGTCATATATGGCCTGTTTAGTGTTGAGATATGTTCCCTCTATATCCACTTTGATGAGAGTTTTTACCATAAATGGATGCTTTTTTCTGCATCTATTAATAAGATTGTGTTGTTTTGGCTGTTGTTTATGTGCTGTATCACATTTTATTGGTTGGCAAATGTTGCATCAACCTTCCATTCCCAGAATAAATCCCACTTGAGTATGGTGTATGATTTTTTTTATGTATTGCTATCTTCAGTTTGCTAATATTTTATTGAGAATTTTAGCATTTATGTCCATCAGGGATTGGCCTATAATTTTTTTTTGGTAATGTGTTCATCTAGTTTTAAAATTAGGATAAGGCTTCTCTCAAATAATTAGCTTGGTTGTCTTCTCTCCTCTTGAGTGTTTTGGAATAGTTTGAGAATGAGGGGTGTTTGTTATTTTAGGACTGTATGGTAAAATTTACCTGTGAAGCCATCCACTCTAGGGCTTTTATTTGTTGGGAGTTTATTATTATTATTATTATTATTATTATTATTACTATTTTAATTTTACTAGGAATAGTCTGTTTTTTCAGGTTCTCTGATTCTTCCTGATTTAGTTTTTGAAGACTGTATGTTTCTAGGAATTTATCCATTTCATTATGTTGTACAAATTGTTACCATAAAGTTAGTTGTTCATAATTTCTTACAATTCTTTATATTTCTTTAGTGTCAGTTATTTCTCCTCTTTCATTTATGATTTTGTTTATTTGATTTCTCTCTCTTTTTCTTTTAATGAGTCTGGTTTTTAAAGGTTTGTAAATCTGATCCGAGAACCCACTCTTGGATTTGTTGATCTTTTGTATCATTTTTTAGACTCTATTTCATTTACTTCTACTCTAATCTGTATTATTTTCTTCCTTCTAGTCACTTTGGGCTTTGTTATTTTTCTTTTTCAAGTTTGTGTAAGTGTAAAGTTAGATTGTTTATTCAAGGTTTTTCTTTATTCTTGAGATAGGGCTTAAGCTGTAAATTTGCCAGCTATTACTGCTTTCCCTGTGTCCCACAGATTTTGGTTGTTGTATCTAGTGTGTCACTTAAGGCCACTATCTCCTTGTTGATTTTCTGTCTTTAAGATATATCCATTAAAACCAACGCGATGTTAAAATCCCCTACTGTGACTATATTTCTGTTGATCTCTCCCTTTATGTCCATTAAGACTTACTTTAAATATTTAAGTGCTCCTATGTTGGTTTCATAAATGTTTGCTAGGATTATATACTCTCGTTGGATTGTTCCCATTATCATAATGTAGTGTCCTACTTTGTCTCTTAATATAGCCTTGATTTTAATGTCTAATTTGTCAGATATAAGTATTGGTATTGCAACTTTTTCTTCCTTTCCATTTTCATGAAATACCTTTTTCTATCCCTTCACTTTTAGTGTATATGTATCTTTTATTCTCAGGTGCGTCTCTTGAAGATAACATATATATGGGTCTTGTTTTCTTATCCATTCATCTATCCTATGTCTTTTGATTGGAGCATTTATGCCATTTACATTTAAAATGATTATTGATAAATACATATTTATTGCCAGTTTATTTTTTAACTATTTTTTCTGTATTTTTCTCTTTTCCCTTTTTCTTCTTCTTAGAGCAAGCCTTTTAACATTTGTTGCAGTACTAGTTTCGGTGTTAACAAACTTCTCTAGCTCTTTCTTGTCTGGTAAGCACTTTATTTCTCCTTTGATTTTAAATGATAGCCTTGCTTGGTAAAGTAGCCTTGCTTGTAGGTCTTAGCTTTTCAATATCACCTTCACTATTTTATGTCCCTTCTATCCTAAAATATTTCTGTTGAGAAATCAGATGACAGTTTAATTGCAGCTCCCTTGTAGGAAACTGCCTGCTTTTCTTTGTAGCTTTTAGGATTCTCTCCTTATTTTTAAGCTTTGCTATTTTAATCATGATATGTCTTGGTGTATGCCTCATTAGATCCATCTTGTGTGGGACTCCATTTGCTCCCTGGACTTGTGTATCTTTCACCTTCACCAGACAGGGAAGTTTTCAGTCATTATTTCTTCACTAGGCTCTCAAAATCTTTTTCCTCTGATATTCCCATGATGTTGTTCACTTCATATTGTTCCAAAGGTTTCTTAAATTCTCCTAATTTTTAAAAATATATATGAGATTTTATTATCTTCATAGAGAGGAGAAAGGAGAGAGGCAGAGAGGGAGAGACACATCAATGCATGGTTGCCTTTCACCGGCCACCAGCTATGGACCTGGCTGGAGACCTGGCTTGCAACCTGGTTATGTACCCTGTCTGGGAATCAAACCAGTGACCTTTGGGTTTGCAGGTTGGCACCTTATCCATTGTGCCACCAGCCATGGCAAATTCTCATCATTTTATAAAAATTCTTTTTTCTTTTTGCTGCTCTGCTTGACTGTTTTATTTTCCTACTTTGTTTTCTAAATCACTGATTCAGTCCTCTGCTTTATCCAACCTACTGTTTATTTCTTCCAATGTATTAGTCATTTCAGATATTGCATTCTTTATTTCTTATTGGTCCTTTTATATAATTTCTATGTCTTTTTTCATGCTATTGAGTATCTTTATAATCATTACTCTAAACTTTATATTTGATAAATTATTTGTTTCCATTTCATTTAGTTCTTGTTCTGGAAAATTATTTTGTTCTTTCATTTGGGACCTATTCTTTGTATTTTCATTTTAGCTGCCTTTTTGTCTTGTATGTATTAGGTATATCTGCAAAGTCTTTTTTGCAAACCTATGTCAGATACTGCTTGTGACTGACCCTGGGTAACCTGTTTGGAGCTATCAGCAATCCACAATTTATAGCTCCTTCTGCCTGATCTAGGCATGTGCAGGAAGAACCAGGCTGCACACAAAGGCCAGCTTTTACTAGTACTGAGCCTGGGGGAAAGGTTAGCTGAGGTCTCGGAGCTCCCAGAGATCTACCTTCATCTGTAGACTTTCTGTTAAACTGAAATACTGAAATTGCCTCCAGCTGTACTCCTCTGTAGTCCAGCCTAAATTCCAATGGTGGGGTCAGAGGTATTCCTGTGGGTGGGGCTATTGCTGCCCTGCAGACTGATGTTTTATGGTGGGGAGTGCTCTGCCTGAGAAAGATGGCTTCTGCAGTATGAGGTATAACTCAGCACAGGGATCTTGGTGGCTGGCCCTTCAGCTCTCTCCCTACAGCCAACAACCCCAGGCTCTCCTCTTGCAACTCTAATTCATTCTGCCTACCCTTTGCTGGAACCCAGGGTAAGTTTCTACAGATCAAATTTTGTGATTTGGTCATTTAAAAGTCTCTCTGAAACTCTAGCCATCTCTTCTTGGCAGACAGAAACATTGTGCTTTTCTCACCTGGATGTTATTTGGTTTTCTTTCCTGGCTCTGGTGGTTTAGACTAAGGAGCTCACTTTGGGATTTAAGCCCCACAGTTCTCATGGGGGAAACCCCAGCTACTAAAATGTCTCTCTGTACCTTCATCTGCGAGCTGGGGGAGCCCCACTAGCCCTCTGCACTTCCTACCAGCCTCGTGGTAATGTTTCTTCCATAAGGTTTTGGGTGGGCTTTTCTACAATTGGTTATTCAGGATGATTCTTCTATAATTTAGTTGCAATTCCAGTTTGGTCCTGGGAGGAGGTTAGTGTTACTTTCACTTATTCTGCCACCATTTGGATCCATCTTATCCAAGTACAGATTTAGTGAATGCCTTCAGGGATACTTTGAAAATTAATCTACATAAAATAAAGTCCTAGAATTAAGAATCTGTGCTGCCCTGGCAAGTGTGGCTCAGTTGGTTGGAGTATCCTCCAGTATCCTGCAAAGTGGTAGGTTTGATTTTCAGTCAGGACATATGCCTACATTGCATGTTCAGTTTCCATTTAGGATACATGTGAAAGGCAACTGATTGATGTTTCTCTCTCACATGAATATTATTCTTCCTCACTCCATCCCTTCCCTTCTTTAAGCATATTTAAAAACAACAACAACAACAACAACAACAAAACCCTGCTGTACTAAAAGGTATTTACATATTTAGACCTGTGGCACACATTGCAAACAATTAGAAGAAAACTACATAAAAAGACACATAAAATCACACCTTGAAGGAGGAAACACTATGGCCAATAAATTTATGAAAATTAATGATTGAGCAAGGGTAGACAATTGATGATAAACTGCCTAATATATTTTCAATTGGAGAACAGAAACATCTGATACTATCAGGTGCTGGATGTGTTTTACTGGATCTTTTAGATATAGACATTGGGAGTTTAAACTAGTGTAATGACTTTGGAAAACAGCTCACCTTTATATTCTAAAATTGAACATTTTCATGCCTCATAACTAAGTAACTTTCCTCCCACATATCTAAAGGAATTCTTACACATATACAACAGGATACATATACATATGTTCCTGATACTAAAAACCTGGAAACATCCCAAGTACCCATCATTTGGAGAGTTGAAAGACCAAATTATATTAGATCCTCTCAATGAAATATTGTATGGTAATCAATGTGACTAAACTATATGGTGACGTGCTACAATATGGATGGGTGTTGACAGTCTAATAATATATGAAAAAAAGTAATCCTCTATATCTCTAAAGAACAGAATATCTAAGTTAATGCACATGTGTATGTGTATGTGCTTGTGTGTGTTCTCTATACATGCAGACACACACATATGTGTTTACATACATCTATAAACAATAAGATAATATTTTAAAAGAAATCTAGTGGAATGATCAATATGGGATTCAGATGTGGAAAGGGAAAAAAATGAGGTGCAAAACACTCATACACACACACACACACACACACACACACATACACACATACACACCTGCAATGACACAGCTGTTTGCCAAAAGAATATCACCAGAAAGAACCTATTTCACTAAATTGCAAAACACCTTAGTAATTAAAATTATTTTCCTAATATTTCCCAAGTTGATGATTAGAAAGAAATAATCCATTGATATTTTTATTTTTCTTTGTTTAGTTTGCACATTTTTTTCATGCTTTAATTTGAATAAAGGAGGGATGCTATTGATGATAAACATTGAGCATTGATACAGGGCAAGAACTATGTTTGTGTTTTATATACATTATTGTCCCAGGAGTTCTCAGAGGTGGAAATATTATTCTCATTTTACAAATAATGAAATTCTACGGGTGGAAAGGCCCAAGGTGTAATGGCTGATTTGGCTGCCCCAGGAGTGTGTATGGTTCCAGAGTGTGAACACAGAAACACTGGGCCATGCTGCCTCAGTGTTTCTGTAGTTTTATCCCACTTTTGTGATATGAAAATGATGAAAACTGTTCAATGTGCAGTTCTTCTCAGGGGTTTATCATGTCACAGAAGCCCTGGAGTCTGATAACAATGTCTCATTAATTTAAAAAGGGGACATTATAGAAAGTAGTAGGAGTGAAGAGGCATACCATAGAGAAATTTAACTCAGCAAAATTCTTTTCCAGTGGACCACTATGTATTTTTTTTACAGATTTTATTTATTATTTTTTAGAGAGAGATGAAGGGAGAGAGGCAGAGAGGGAGAGAGACTTCAATATATGGTTGCCTTTCACCTGCCTCCTACTACACAGCTGGCTGCAGACCTGGTTTAGCAACTTGATTATATGTGCCCTGGCTGAGAATTGAACCACCGACCTTTGGGTTCCACTATGTATTTTGAAGGACTTACATGCAGGGACTGACAAGGAAATGTAAAAGTATCTGAAAACATGCCCACAATAAGGAGGTAGTCATCTATGACAAATGAGAGCAGATACAAACAATGATTTTCAGATACAAAAAAGACCTTTAAAATTAGTTGCCTGATAAAATAGTTCAAAAGACACAATGACCTTCTGAACCAGGCTATTATCATAGCCTGATGATAATATTTTTCCAAGTTGGGGGTTAGAATCTAACGATGACTCATGGATTTGAAGAGTTAGTGTTACATGTAAGACAAATTGTAGGTTATGTTGTAGTGGGGAAAGAACCATGCAGAGCCAAGAAGGGTTATGAGAGTCCTAGAGAGTAAGTAGGGGGTCTTGGGAAATTCATGCTCTAGTGTATTTTCCTGGGACTCTATCTTTTCATCTAGAAGGTAAGATTTTATATTCAGCCTCCTAAACCTTAGATTTTTTTATTTGCATTCTTACCTTGCCCAATAGAAAGTAACACATTTTACTCTTAACGGAAGAAGCATCCTCTAGCCATCAGAAAATAGTTGTTGAGGACACAATTTCAAATAGAAAACAGGAGCTATTTAAGTATCTATAGCATTGGTCCAAAGCTTACAGACTTTTTATAAAATAAACATCTTTTACTGGTGTGGCTGCAAGGTGGCAGGGATGACCATTAACACCTGACTGATGCCACATTAAATCCAAGATCCCACTGAACTCTTTCTTACTAATTACTCACTTCCATATATTTCTTGCCAACCTGCAATTTAAAGCAACTCACACAGGTTCTTAGTCATGCAGGAGATGAGAGTCTATGGAGTTAGTCTTTTATGAATAATTTCAAAGAAATAATCATAAAGGAAAAACTTCAGTAATTGAGGAAGAACAATTGACAAGAACTAAGGTGTCTACTTACCCTAAGCTTATTTCCCCATTAGCAGATCTGTGGTAAAGTCATGTTTGTAAGTGTGCAATTTAATGGGTATCCACCATTTTTGCCTCTGAGAAGTTAGTATGTGTGTTCAGGGAATAGGGAGAAGTGGAAGGAAGCAGGAAGAAGTCAGTGGGAATGAAGGAGGTATATACTATGCTTGTGAGCCTCTTCTGAACTTAAGTTGGAAGGGATATAAGAGTGAACAGTAAGTGATCAACATGCCCAAAAGAGTCTGTTGGCTCTTGTTGGAGAAAGGGACATTCAATAGTTACACTCACTCTGGTGGAACTTTCAAGAGAAGGAGTTTGGCTGTTTGTATTTTGAGATTAAGATCACGTGACATCTTGCGCATTTGTTACCTAATTTTTATTTATTTATTTATTTATTTATATTTTTAAAGGTTTTATTTATTATTTTTAGAAAGAGGGGAAGGGAAAGAGGGAGAGAGAGACATCAATGTATGGTTGTCTTTCCCCTGTCTCCAGCTGGGGACCTGGCTACAGACCTGGCTTGCAACCTGGTTATGTTGCCCTGGCTGGGAATTGAACCAGCGACCTTTGGGTTCACAGGCTGGCACCTTATTCACTGTGCCACCAGCCAGGGCCTAATTTTTATTTTTTTTATAACTGGGAGTGGCTCATAAGATAGAAAAGCAGGGATTTTCTCTTGATCACAGCAGAGGAGAATCCTTTGTTTTTCCTTTTGTCAAACCGAATAGAACCCCAATTGTAAGGTGTTCACCTTCATAGAAGGAACTTGATAAGATCTGTCCATGTCTAGATGGGTGACAGAGGGGAAACTTTCTTTAGTTTTGACCTGTTCCAGTCTGGGTTCCTGCTTTTCCATCTGCCTCATTCCCCTCTGACTGTCTTTCCCAGAAAGACACTTAAAAGTTAAACATACAGAGGATTATTGACTAGATCTCAGGAGATTTTTATGTTAGCTAACTTTCTAAGAACAGCAGTGTGAGGTGGTGGAAAATGGTGATTATCTTGAGGGAAAGTCTTATTATAGGACTTTTGTGATGCTGAGCTTCAGAAGCAACTTACAGCTTCTGGATTCAAAGTGAAAAAAAAACCCCAGCAAAATAGAGATGAATGAATGATTCATCACAGTATATGAACCTACATATTCAATCCTTATGCAAATATAATGAAAATAGAGATGATTGTAAGTTCCAAGACAGTGGTAGAGAGTGGCAGTTTGGGTTCCTATTTGTCTTCTCTCTAATAGATACTGAATATGCATATACTTACAGAGTACATGGGTGATGCAACTGAAAGGGAAACTTCCAAGGGTGTTCAACAAAAGAAAATGAAATAAAAACTTAAGCATACACAAAATCCCATACAATTTTATGTTTTATCAAAGGAGAGAAGTGTTGAGAAGATAGAACTAAAAACAGCTGGAGAGACAACTGTCATAAATAGGGCAAGCTTTCCTTGTTGACCTGAACTTTAGTCAATGTTCTGAATAAGAAGAGGGGCATGATTCATACAAGAAGTAAAGATGAGTGAGTGCAAAACCAGAGAGATGGACCTAAGCAAATTCTGAATTATAATGGAAGATGCATATTGTTGAAGGGATTTTAAAACCTTACATAGAGAATTTGGAGTTACTATGCAATGGATATATCTGTCTTTATCTCTCGTATAGAGTGTTAGTGTAATATAAGTTGGGTTCCAGAGAAAAAGTGATAAAAAGTAAATTTTCACCCAGAAAGAAGGTGCTAATTTAATGAACTTCTTATACAGGGTTGTGTTATTTTCCACCTCTCACAGCAGTTGAAATTTGGAGATTTCAATAATTTTTCTTTTTTGCAGTGATTTTTTTGGAATTTTTATTTTATTACCATACTACGATGAATTTAGCTAAAAAGGGAGACCCATTAATCTTTAAAATACAACATGCAGTAGGATAGGCAGTGTCATGATCCAAAATGAATTTTTGAATCTAGCTTCATCCCAGACATCTCAGGTAGAAATGTTGGCCAGAGCTTTAATGCTTTAAGTTTTTTAAATAATTCTTTTAAAATATTTCATTAATCATTATTCCATAATGCCTTTCCTATGGTCATTCTCCCCTTTCTCTGACTTTCCAACAGTATGTAATTGTAGATTGGTTCCAGTAAAATAAGTAATATACAATGACATTTTCATGACTTATTATGTTTAGTTTACTAGATTTTATTTGTTTTATATATGGTTCATGAGTCTAAAAATTAAATTATATCTCAACTTCAATCTATTAAAATTTTCTAAATTAGTATTAATTACTATTTACTTGTCTGCCAGCCTGCAAAAAGAATATGAAAAATGAAGTCTAACTCTGAGATAAGGATCTTTGTATCTTATTACAGAGAATTTTTTTTTGTTCAATCATCATTATATTTATTTATTGAAAACCACCTTTCAAAGGGTAGGGTTATCTCAGAATATCCATATAGAGTCAAATTCTCAGAATTTTTCTCTTGTCTTTTTAAATGAGTTCTATTCTTAAAAATTACTCTCTTGAGGTAAAGTCACTGAGCTGTTTCTATAAGGAAAATGTGTCCATTTAAGCCATCACAAAGCAGTGTATACTCTGCCATTTCTGAAATAGAAACAGTTTTCTTTGTGTTGGGCCTCACATTACGTATTTTAACTTTTGACTTATTATCTCAGTCATGTCGGAATGAAAAATGGATCTCTCCAAGGACTTCCATTATGTCAGATTGAAAAATCATCTCTCTTGAGTGCTTGGGGCAACTGCATGTTTAAAGCCCTTTTGCCTCATTTCTCATAGCGCTCAGTGCGGCTATGCCATCTTCTTGTTTTCAGGCCCATTTCCATTGCTGATGACAAATCTCACACTCAGGGGTCAGGCCAGTTCCAAGTGTATATAATAATCCTTCAGTGATTGGTTATGATTTATTCATTAGTTTGATTTATTTAAAATATTCCCGTTACCTAAAGCTATCTACTCACTTCAATATGATATGTTTATATGCATATGTAGCACTGAATTAGAATAATTTTCTAGACACATATGGACACACACAATATCCACACAGACACAGACACAGTGGGTAGGGGTAAAGGTCATAAAGAGAAAGAACGATTTTCTGAAAAAAATATATTGGTGATTTACTCCAAGGAACCACTGCATAGGCTTTCTGAACTGTGCATTAGTTAATCTCAGCCTTAGGATGCTGTTGAATTTTAAATTTTTGGTGGGATGAGAGACTAGAGTGCTCTTCCTAGAAGACCTGAGACAAGTTCAGGCCCGAAGATCTAATCCAGACCTTCTTGAAATCATGGGAGAGATGATTTTATGTCTTTACTCTCTAATGCCAATAATTTTACTTCCTAAAGGTATCCCCAGCACCTTCTCAATATTCTTCTTTACTTAAATCCTTTGACCACTCAAGAGGTACATGAGGCGAGAAGGCAGGAAGATGTGCAGTAGCTTTTTCACATACCTTTTTCAACGCTCCCATTTATACCATTCAAAGCATCATAAGCAAAGTGTGTGCTTTAGGTGGTCAGTTCTACAGTTATACCTCTAGGTGTTGTTTCGCATTTTCTGAGGCCTTCCTCACAACTTCCTCTTCTGGCCACTCCAGCCAGAAGGGATCTCTTCTTTCCTGGCCCAAAATAGTACTTATTTTGAATCACCCATGTGGCACTGAAACCATTCTACTTTGTAGAATAGTTATTTGTCTGCAGATCCTATTGGTTTTTCCAGACTGTCAACTCCTTAAGAGATTGTGCAACTTCACACCATGAATAGCACCTATGTTAGAGCTTTGTAGTCCCTGCTGTTTGTTTTCACCAAAGCTGTTCTCTGAATGAATGCATCAGGGGAGTTCAGGAAAGCAATGGTAAATTAATGAGACTATTAAACAGAAAAATTTAACTACAATGTCCATTGTGATGGAATACTTATTGAAGTGTAATGATTCACCCTTAAATTTAAAATAAAGGAGGCATATATATTTAAAGGGCATTTTAGCTGGTAAAAAGTCACTGAAGCATTAAACATTATTATAGTGACCCTTATTACTGAAAATTGGCATTTCTGTTTAAATGGCACTCTATAAAATTAGATTTTTCAATAACGTATTAGGTGAGCACACTATTCTGTAGTTGAATTTGAGATTCTTTAGCAAGCAGAATAAATAGAACAAAGTATAAAATTTCAAGCTAAAAATATAACTATTGATTTGACATTAAGTTTAATGACAAACAAGAAACTGAGTATTGTGAGCAAGGAAATAATTAAAATAATTCTCTGTTTCCTTCTTGAGTTGCTCTCTATAGATTTAATTCTATTTTTGATTACTCCTTGAAGTTCATCATATCTGAATATCTTATTTTACATATGGAAATAAGATGTGAGGCTTACAGATACTAAATGGAATTTTTGCCATGACACGAGAGGCAGGAAAATAGTAAGATATGTAGGAGGAAGGTGTCATATGATATGAATAAAGAACAAAAGAGCTCTCACCAGGTAGCTCAGTTGATTAGAGCATTATCCCAAAATGCCAAGGTTATACATTTCATCCCCCAACAGGGCACATACAAGAAACAACCAATGAATGCATAAACTGGTGGAACAACAAATCAATCAATCTCTCTCCCTCTCTCTCTTTTAAAAACCCAGGGGGAGAAAAAAGATGCAACTACCTGCACTTTTAGCTAAATAAATTTATATTTTGTTCTATATGACTATGATATGGTTAAAAGCAAATAAGCAACCACGCACACACACACAAAAAAAAAAGAAAAAGAGGAAGAAGAAGAAGAAGGAGAAGAAAATTGATTGTCTGTTATTAGGGCATGTAATTTCTAATATAAAAATATAATCAGGTTTCATTTGAATTGGAATCGGATGACTCTGTGCTATAAACCTGTATGAAAGTAAGTGAACATTGATTTAAGCAATAAATATTCCATTGAGTCTGTCATGATTGGTTAGTTTGCTTGGAAACAGAAGTTGTTTGTCCCTGAAGTTCATACTAGTAGTAAGGAGAATGATTGTGTTTAATGATGTCCTTATGTGTTTTATACACTTATTTATTAAAAATGATTTTTGAGTGGCATTGAACAAAGTAGACAAAATTCTCCTCTCATTAAGCTTGTATTCATGGCGCAAAAGGCACAAGACATGAGAAGCAATAAACAAATCATTATATATGCTGTGAAGGGTAAGTATAACAACATTGTATAAAGAGCAGCAGAGTAGAGGGGAGCCATGTGAGAGAAGGTAATCATGCAAAAGCCACCTGGTGAGATAAAAGCAATAATAGTGTACATACACATGTTTTCCTATATCATTCATGATAGGAGACATTATTTCTCTTTGGAAAGGAAGGTACAACTGAATTAGATAAATGACATCTATTAATGACCTGATCATGTGACCTCACAGAGTAGAGAAGATGGGTTTCAGGGTTTGTGAAATCATTCCTATCAAAAACCCTATCTCAGAACACCATGCATGTGGTAACAAATCTTGGGATAGGAGAACAAGTCATGTATGTAGAATGATGTCTCAGGAACTAGTTTCATTACTACTGGCCCATGTCCTCTCTAAAACTTGGAGAGTTAAATCTATCAAAAGAAAGCAGATCCCAGAATGGTGCATTATCCAGAGTTTAAACCTTTTAAAATGTTAATTTAGAAACACATCTGAAATGAAAAACAAAACAAAGAAAACTGCATAATCAATGGCCTCAATGTGCTTATGCCATCAGTGGGGTGAAAAAATACCCTAAATTGCCCTTTGCTCTTCCTCATTCACCATCTGGTTTTTTCTGAACAATGGAACAAAATATGACTGTATATATACTTACATATCATATATATCACATACATAACATATGATATACTATATGATAGCTATATATAATTTAATAAATCCCAGAGGGGCAGGCTTTTAATGCATATGCATGGACATTTGACTAATAATTGATGGGAAGGCCTAAGGCAGGTGATTGAGAATAAAAAACATTTAGCAGGGAGCAGAGTGGAAGGAGTTCTCCCACTAGCTTCAGTCCCTCAGGGAATAATAGAAGCAGACAGAAAAAGGAGGAGGAGGTGGGGGCAGGCACAGCTCTGAATGTCATCAGTGCAGTGCAATTTCCTTGATTTACATACTTAATTGCTTCCTGTCTTTAGCATTTGGGCTCTAGGATTCTGACACACTTTCTGAGGAATTCATCTGAAGGCTGGGGAGGCTGTGTTGTGCGGGGGACAAAAGCTGAGCCTAGGCCTTGCTGGTTGTCCTGGAGAACTGGAAAGGAGTCATTGCCGTTAGTTCATTATCAACAGGCTCTAGTGATTTACTTCCCAGACTTTGTTCTCACAGGAAAACAAAACAAAACAAAACAAAAAAACATTGTTATGATAATAAAGGATCTTGAAGACAATGAGTTTTGTAATTGACTAAAAATATATTTATCCTAATACCATAGTAAATATTATTTCTTGCATTTATATGACCATTTATGGTTTATAAAACACTTTCACATAATCCTCATGATATCTTTGATGTAGGCATTATCATTTCCATGTTTCACATGAAGAAATTCAAATACAAAGAGGTTAAATGAGTTGTCCACATCTCCTTCAATAACATTTTGAGCACAGCCCCTCTGGATTCTAATCCAAGAGGGGTTCTACCATGCATATGACTTGCAGTCTCAGGATTCAGGCCACACTGAGTACTTCCTCATTTGGATACATCTAAAGATCTTAGCTTGAATTCCCAGTGATATCACATCATAGTTTGAAGTATTCTGCTGTCTTATTGAGTCAGATAAAATATAAAACTTGAAAGTGTAACATAAATATTCATAATTAGCAATGGTAGCTCCATTATTTTAACATCCCAAATCAAAGCCTGTCCCCTCTATGGATTAAGCAAGTATGGGAAGATAAGTACTTTAATTCCCTTAACATGTAAAAAGCAAAACTAATCAAAACAAACCAAAAATAAAATCCCTGAATTTCACAGGCTCCTCTTTACTTTTCAGAAATGTATTTGAGCAACTACTTAGCATGGTCCAAATTATTGGCTATAACAGAGGAAGTAGGAGAAGTATAAATTGAGGAAGTGTGTGTGGCAGAATTGGAGTGATTGGGGTATTTGTTTCCATTATTGTGATCTGCTCTGTCCCAAGCAACACAAAGTACTCAGTGTTTTTCTCAAGATAGAAACTGGTATTTGTTTGGGGGGAATGGGTGGGTGGGGAGGGGGACAGAGAGGAGCAAAAAGGGGATGGATGTAATACAACAACAATAAAATTAAAAAAAAAATTAAAAAAAAAAAAAACCAGAAACTGGTGTTTGAAGCTTAGTTCATGTGGAGTGCACAAGTAGGCCAGAACAATGATGTTAATTCATCATTATGATTTTTCTAATAAAGAAGATAATCATTTATTACCTGGGTAGTCAAAAATCAAAGCAGTATTTTAAAAACAATGGCACTTCTGGCCACTTGGTCTCATTTTCTGTTGTGAAGGTAATGATAAATGAGAAGTTGATACATATTTTAACAGGAATGAATCATTGCATAAATGTTAACTACTTATTTATTAATACTTAACTACTGTGTATAGTGCTTAATGACAAGTTCTAAAGCAGTGATATTTTCTTTCTCCCTTTGACATGTTTAAAGAAGCAAGAAAAGTTCACCCAAATTTCCCACTTGTCACTACTCTACATGATTCTTTCAAGTACCATTTCATGAAGCTTAGATTTTCTGTTTCCCATTGGGTAACTAGTTGAATATATTTTTATTGTCTGGAAGGTGTGAGTGAATATCAGTATAGTAAAATCATGATTTTATATAATGATTTTCCATTTCAAGTTTTATTTAAGTAACTTCATCAAACCTCAAGTTTCAGACTTGTTTTATACCCGGGTGTTTCTGGCTTCAGTGACAAAGTAACTTTGTCCCATTTGAAATGCCCCTGAAGCCCATTTTCTCCCATGCTGCTCCCTAGTTCAACTGTCCCATTATTTATTCAGCAGTTACATCATAATTGACTTTCTATTCTCACCCAGTGCATGTGAAAGTTGGTCATATTTGCCATTCTAGGTAGGGCTGGTTCTCCCACTACTCTTTAATTTTGGGCGGTGGGGGGTTATGAGATTATGAGGTTATTTCTTCTTCTCCGACACATTATGGATCTTCTAATATAAATGAAAGTTTTGGCTCAAAGTTGAGAATTTCAGTAATAAGAGAATTCCAAAAGGAAACAGATCTTCCTTTAATAGCAGTTTGGTTCAAGAAGTGTTGACTGGCCAAAGGCACTCGATTTAGAGGTATGATTTAAAGTGGTATTTTCAGTCTTTGAGAAGCATTTTCTTACCTTCAGCTGCTGAGTGGCTTGTGTTTTGATGACAGCAAATCTTGTCTTGGTGGCTTTCTCTTCTTCATACCTGCTTACCCAATTATTTTAGTCCTAGCACAATCAACCAAAAGCAGTTGATAATATCCCCAGCTGTAACTTAAGTGTATATATTTTAACTTTTGTTGCATACTCTTTTTTAAAATTTAATTTTATTTTTGTTGTATTACATCCATCTCCGTTTTATTCCCCTCTGTCCCATTCCCCACCCACCCACTCCCCGACAAAGTCAATCCCATCTGTCCATGTCCATGGTTCTTCATGTTGCATACTCTTAATGAAAGTTGCAGGTTTTCATTTTAAGGGAAAAAAATTCTCTGTGAAAGATAATCTGAGAAAAACATTTATTATTCCTTGACTATAACTCTCCTTTCCATACACACCAGCTATTTACAGGTAATACCTAGCTTCTTATATTTCTGCCTGGCCCCACTCCATCTGGGCTGCTTGATACTGTCTGCTATAGATATTCCACAGGTAGATCTCAGTCAAAAGAATTCTATAGACAACAGGTTGTTCAGCATGACTATGCATTAGAATTATATAAAAAGAAATATTTCTTATTCCTTCCCACTGGATTTCAGATTTAGTGTATCTAATATGGGGTCTAAATCTGTAATTTTATAGAGCTCTTCAGTGATTCTGAGGTATGAATACATTTTAGAATTATCTTAAATGACTATTTTGTACTTTTATGCATAATAATGTGGGTTCTATTTCAACCTTTAATCCTCTATGATTTAATTCACAAATTATCTTCTATTTCCTCTAGCTATTAATTTATCTAAGGTATTTTTAATTTCAAGTGTATGTATATATTTGAACAATGAATATACAGGATTTTTGGCTAACAAATGCAAACCTTATTGGAGCTGCCTGTGCCCTTAGACCCATTAAGAATATGATAATCACTGAATAAGAATCTTTGTATTTTAATTTATTTGGTTAAGGGATTTAAAACATCTGAATCAATATTTATGAAAGTGGAATAAATTAGGTCACTAAAAGATTGTAGGCTAGGAATAAGTGGGAAGACAAAGGAAATATGTAGACAACATCAGCTCTTCCTATAAGGCAGATGAGTATCCTACTTTAGCAAAACTCCCATGAGCTAAGTACATGAAATAAGTACAGTTGAATTTACTTATATAACATATTGATTCCTACTTGTCTTTATTAGCACACTAAATGGTCTAATTCAATTAGATCTATACTGGGTTCAAACTATAGAACCCAGAGTACGACATCTATAGAAATTATAAACAGTATAAAGATTAATAATAGGGGCTCTGGAGCCCATCTGTCTGGGTCTGAATCCTGTCTTCAACACTTCCTATATAGGTAACCTTAGGTAAATTACTTTTCCTCTACCTGCTTCAATATTCTTATGGGTAAAATTGGGATGATAACAATATATATTTCATTAGGATTTTGTGAAAAATAAATATAATCAAAACACTTAGAATAAGTACATATTGAAGACAGTCATCTTTATTGTAGCCTGAGCTCATGGTATGAAGTTGATTACACACCCAATGTGAACAACAAGTATTTTGCTTCTTCCTATTCCTCTCAGTGGGAAATTGCTCAGAAGATCTGTGAGAATTTTGCAGATCCCATTTTATGGGGTTGAAAGATACTTGATCGTGTCTCCTTTGGAAATCTGTCATATGATAAAAGCTTTCCATTTCTAACGCAGCTTAGTGACTTCCCTTTCTGCATCCTGTATAACAAGACCTATCAGAAACTATGGGAGAAGACAGTGAAAGGCAAACATTGTATGGCTTATATACACCAATTCTTCTTTTCTTTGATAATGAAGACAATAAATAAAACTTGTTTGATGATAGACTTGACAGAGTTCTCTGAACAGTCATGTATTTGTTATGTTGTGCCAAATTAAATATATGAAAATGTGCCAGTAGCAATGTGTGACATACAAAGAGTTGTGACCTTTTACAAAAAAAAGAATAATGAAGTGAGATTAACATTAATGGAAGGTGCTAGTTTGAATGCCCTACAGGCTGAAATTCTTTATCTAGAAAGTAAAAATAGTATGGCAGCCATAGCAATTGCAGAAACTTTCCCAACAAATTGCTTCCTCTGCAGAGACAATAAATGAATTTTCTGAAAGTTGAAGATTTTGCTCAAATAAATACTTGCATATTTTGGACATATAAGTTTGTTTGGTGTGGATTATATTTTTTGACTTGACAATGTTATTTTGTGTTTTAAGAATACTTGCTATTTTCTTTTTATTCTTATCGGAGATAGTGGGTGGTGTTGATTGTATAAGCATGTTGTTTATACATCTATAGAATATTTACACATTCTAGCAATGTGTAAACTGAAGAGAAAATGTGTATACACATTTTGTTCTATTTACATCAGTGGGGCAGGGGTTTGTGCTTGTATTGATGTGTATATTTCATCACAGAGGAGTGAAGCTTATTGTATCTGTTTAGGGCTGTAAGAAATGTATACTTTATTTCTGAACACATTGTTGATGGGCAATTTTATACAAAAGCTAATGCAAGTGCAAACATGAGTTAACTTGTGTAACAAACTACATCCATCTGTTTATTAACACATTGCTGACCAGTAATTTTACAGCAAAAGCTAATGTAAGTACAAGCATGAGTTAACTCCTTATTGGTCCACAATGTTTGGGCTTGGAAACACAAGCTTTTTCATGACTGGCCAGCCACATGTTAACAAGAGAGATCAGTGTAAGAGGTAGGAATGAGTACACACTTGGATGAAAAATAAAATATTAATAGGTTTGACTTAGATAGGAGGTGACTTCAAAGAGAAACAAAATACACAAAGCAGATTATGATTCCTCTAGAAAAATAAAATTATATAGACTCAAGGTAGAGGAAGAGAGAGAGGGAAGGTGAGAGAGAGAAAGAGAGAGAGAGATTTTCTGATAACTCTAAGTACTTACTACCCTTAAGAGACTTACAAGGGTAACGTACATGAGATATGGTAATATAGAGCAGTATGTGATAAGTGCATTCAAAATACAAATCTACCATATTATGGTTTCTGTAGATGAGATGTATAAGGTTGAATAAACCTGCAATAGTGGATTAAAAGTGTAAATTCAAACTGATTTTGAAATCACAGATTTAAATTTTAATATTCTATCTCAAAGCTAGAAAGGATAGTTAGGATCATGTACTGAAACTTTCTTCTATCATTGAAATATTGGTTCTGCTAATATGGCCAAGAGTAGCGGGCCAGGTGAAAAGGATATGTCACGTACCATGAATGCATAATCTGATAGCAAAGGGAGTGGAGAGAAGTGGTGGTAGAACGGTGAGGAGAATCTAGTCCTATGTGTTCTACAAACTAAAACTAAACATAGGGGATGTAAATATAGAGGTTATTTGATGGTGAGAATGATATAGAGGAGACTTGCAGTCTAGACTAGGAAACCTTTTCAAATTGGGGGAGAAAGAGAAAAGGAAAATACTCCATGAATTCCAGCATGGTAGACCAAGTGAAACCTTAGGGTCCAATTAGTCCAATTATATCTCCAATGCTCTCTAGTCTCTTTGAACTTCCAAATCACTTTCCTGTATTGCACCCTTCTTTCCTTTAGCTTCTGCATAAGTTATATAAAACTGTGCAGTCTTAAGGTATCTATCTATATTTAGATCTGGACAAAACCACTATGAATTAGTCTAAAACTTAGGACAGTAATGTCCATTATAACTGTTCTTGAAAATAAGTAAAGAAAAAAATTAAAATAGAAAAAAACCTTGTTATTTAATGGGGCAAATAAGTAATTCTAATTATACCTAAATAGCATCATAAATTACTTCATTGGCTGAAAGCCAACTCACTGAAACACTTAACACTATCCATATCTAGAGTCCACACTTCAGTGAGAGAAGACTACTGAGAAAGAGAGAATGAGAAAATGTTAAGAGAGAAAGGTGGTAAAAATTTTGAAAGAAACAATGTCAGGTTCATGATATACTAAGTCTAATAGCCTTATTCCAATGTAATATATAGACATGATTTATGGTACATGACAATTATGCTTTAACTAAAAAATATTAGGTCTTGACTAACACCCTTAACCCAGCCTTTAAAATGACACATTTATATTATCTGTATAGTCCATATACTTATTGAAGACAGTTATCTGCTTTCATTTTCATCTTTTGATGATATCTTTGGGATAAAGAGAGGCCATTGGGGTATTCGGAAAATAATTGTACTAGGAATCAGAATGTTTGAGTTCAAGGCACAACTTGGCTGCTCATAGCATTTTTTTTTTTTTTTTTAAGTCACTACATATCACTCTTATCTGGAAATGAGACCATTAGACTAGGTAATATTTGAGTTTTTGTTAGATCTAAATGACTGTGGTTTTACTTTTTTTTAAAGATTTTATTTCATTATTTTTAGAAAGAGGGGAAGGGAGAGAGGCAGAGAGGGAGAGGGAGACATCAATGTATGGTTGCATTTCACCTGCCTCCAGCCACAGACCTGACTGGAGACCTGGTTTGCAACCTGGTTATGTGCCCTGGCTGGGGAATCGAACCTGTGACCTTTGGGTTTGCAGGCCAACACCTTATCTACTGTGCTACCAGCCAGGGCTCTGATTTTACATTTTTAACTCACTGAATAACTGACAACTCAAAAAAATTATCCTAAATTGAAAATTTTTATGATCCCTAAATTTAAGATATAGTAAGAATTTCTATTTTCTCCCTATTTTATCTTCTTTTTATAAATTTAAATTATATATCTTTCTAAGTACAAAAGGACTAGATCTGTCTCCTTAAGTGCAAGACCTTTGCAGACAGATTGCTAACTAGTGGTTGGCATGCAAGCTCCACTATCTTTCCATGTTTTTGAACATTTATGTTATCTCATTTCTTACCTTTTCATATCTTTTGAGTTTTTTGTGTTGCAATGGAACTTATTATAGTTCCAGGGGTATAAAAACTACAATGGGTTGAACAACAAAGTGGTACAAATGATTTTACTGGTTTTTCTTACTTCAGTTAAAAGTACATTGGGCTGATGAGAGAATAATCTGCAACAACTTTTTGCCCCTTTTTCTTATTTATGTATAGCATGGCTTTGGTCCATAGAGCTTGAATTACTTTTCTCCAAATTTGTTAGTTACTATGCATTCACCTGTCCTTAAACACTTTTGATACTTACTGCAGTGTGAACTTATACAGCTTCTCTCTATATGCTTACTTCCCTATCCAAAGGGCATACTGATCTCAGATTGTAAATAGCTTATCCAAACATGGAGAGAAAGAGCCATTGAAGACCTACAGAAATGTTTTAGATAAAGTAATTGACATAAAGTCAGATTGGGAAAGGATAGTTCATCCTTTCCTAGGAAGTGCTGGACTCCTGTTGTTGCTGTTTTAGTTTTCCATGGTTTTATTAATTAGTTGTCATCACTGCCAAAAATTCTTTCAGTTAATTGCTTTTTTACACAGAGGTGGCATAAAGTCCACTGATTACTTTTCTACTATTAAACTATATAGATATAGTTGTCTGTAGAAAAGTTCCTCACCTGATAGTTAGAGATCATGAGTACAAGCTGTGATGTTTGTAGCTACTTATAGAATAGTATGATATATGTGGTACTTATACATTCTCTATAGATGTGACTGTCTTAACCATTATAAAAACAATGTATGCACTATAAACAAAGAGCCACTTATTATTTGAACATACTAGTGATTAATTTTTCACTCCTGATGCTACTGCATTTTTTTATTGGTGACAGTTAATTTTGAAGTAATTGCATGGTTTTAAGTTATGAAATAAACCACTCAAGTGGTATAGTGTACTCAGACAGAACTGTCCAGAAACCCTGGCATCAAACACAGTTGTTCTTCTTACTCTTCATATTTTATTCTTACCACATTACATCTTATAGGGCATACTATAAGCCTGAAGATGGGAAAATCATCAGAGTATGTATTCATAGAGATTCTGTAAACTTTATTTTGGCTTTCCATTGTTACAGTTTTGTGCCATTTAGAGTTCTCTTCTAATCTCCAGTTTGAGCTTCCTCAAAACCTCAGTGTAACAGTCCAATTATCTCTACTTTTTACCTGGCTTTTGTATGAAACTCGGAACTAACTAACTTTCTTTGAAATTGGCAGAAACTTTTATTTCCCCAAAAGTTTTGGGCATTTGAAAGTATTTTACAAAAATGTTAGAGTTTGGCTGGTTCTAGTTTTATTAAGAAATTCTGGTCTATTCTAACGAACGCAGTCTGACCCTAGAGAGAGGGTATTTGATAAATGAGTGAAAGCAACATGTAGCACACCCAGACAGACACAAGCCTTGTTAAAATAGAATTCTGTAAAGGGAGCCACTTCTTTCTTATTGCCTATTCAGAACACTTGAATCTTGACACTTGAAGATCCTATGTGCCCACACTCACCTGGGGAGATACATTGACTTAAAGCTTTATGGAGATAACAAAAGAATTTGTTACAAATGACTGAATTCTCACTCTTTTTAAAGAATGTTCTGCATTTTATAGTATATATATTTATATATGCTGAACTACTATTAAAAGTGTAACTTCTAGTTATTTTTAAAGAACCAGTGAGAAATCTTATTTAAAGCTGAGTAGAATTTTAGTCTGTGTTTCTGAGTTATTAACTATTTCTCAGTTTTATTTCATATGTCTCTAAATATCTACAGGTGGTCTCTCTTGTCCAGTGTATGTATGAGTATAGACACATTTATCCTTTATTTTATAATAAGGAAGTGATCATTTGGCTTTAGTTACTTTTTTTTTTTTAATTTTTATTTATTTATTTATCTTTAGAGCGAGGGCAAGGGTGGGAGAAAGAGAGGGAGAGAAACATCCATGTGTGAGATATACATCTCTCTCATTCTCATCCTCCCCCACCTGGGGACCTGGCCCACAACCCAGGCATGTGCCGTAACTGGGACTCAAACCAGTGACCTTTCAGTTCACAGGCTGGCACTCAATTTACTGAGCCACACCAGCCAGGGCTTTAGTTACTTTCTTAAAGAACAATGACATTAAGCTATATACTGTTTATATAATCCATGAAATTTATAGATCCTTCTTTCTCTTCCTCCCCACCCTGCCAGTTTCTTTCCCTAAATAGGCAAAAAATTACCCCAAATATGTTTTTGGGGTTTCAAAACTTCAAGCTTTTATAATGGTTTTCTTTCTATTTTTGAAACTCATAATTTATTAAAAGAAGAAGCATGAAAAGCAAAAGATAAAATGACTTCTGATCTGAGACATTTCCTGGCCAAGTTAAGACATAATTAGAATGATCTTGCCACATGTGGTTCTTAATTCACAGCCTCATCTGTGGGTTTATGAACCTCTGGGGGAGAGTAGAGACCAACTGAGCTCTAATTGTGCTTTGTTAATGTCATTTAAATGTTTCTTTTTCTAACACATTATTTTCAATAGCTATTACATCTTTTTATGATCTGGTATAAATTATTTTTTTTCTTTCTGCCTTTGAAATGAATGCTAAAATTTCGGCAAGGTATATAAAGGAGAACCTGAATGATGTGCTACATTGTCCTCCACTCTTTAAGCCAGGCATTTGACAGGGCCAGCACATGTCCGGTGGCTGCACATTCTGGTGGGTTGGAAATTTTACTGAAGAGTGATGAGAAGCCACTTTAGTGACAGCAAAGGCTTATTTTGTGTGAGAGAAGGGGTAAAAAAGAGACCAGTTTTGTTCAATGGGGAACAGACCCTCTACTCATTGATTTGTGTCATTCATTTGACTGCAGAAACATGCTCTTCTAGAGCCACCTTTGGAAGGAAAGGAAACAATTTCTGCCTTCATTCTTCTTGTCTTTCTCTGATATTCTCTCTCTTCTTTACCTCCTCCTCCATTTGTTTCCTTTTTCCCTTTCTTGTTCTCCATTCCTGCCCATTTCCCCTTCCTTTGCCTTCTTTCTCCCCATCCCGCACCAGTTCCCTTTTCTCCCTCCTTTCTAACATTCCAGTAAACTACTCTCCTTTTATAGTTTGTAGGAGACTAGTGGATATCACAAAAAGCAAAAAGATTTATTGACAGAAATTAATGAATTGACCAGATATCACCTGTAGTATCTTGCATTTAAACAATAATAAATTTCACCTTAGCCCTGAGTAATCACGTAATCATTAAGGAATTTTCTCAGGCAACTGATATATATATATATCAGTTATATATATATAAGCTTGCCTTGCTTTTATGGACAGAAGCCCATGAGGCACCTGTTAAGATGCTATTATTATTATTATTATTATTATCATCATCATCACTACTTTTGTAACTATATTAAGTGTTTTGAGAAGAAACTTAGATATCTCTAAAGGAGATGCTAGTTGTTGAGGAGGTAATTGACTTAGAGTGACTCTCCACTCTGACATTACCTTAGAATTTAGTAAGCTTTTTAAAATACCAGTGATTGAGACCCAACTCAGACCAATTAAATCAATAAATGATGAGATCTGGCATTATATTGTGAGATAACTCTCAGGGGATTATAGTGTTCAACCAGAGTGTTGAATCTCTCATTTGGAAAAACTTGTATGTAAGCCAAGATAAATTCTATCAATTCCACATTTATGAATTAATCCAGATTCATATACCTTACATCATAATGGAAGTGAATTTTATGTAAATGAAATAAAGAAGTTATTTGGTTCTTACCCTGTGTCTCTGTCCCTACCCACTATTCTTTTTGGTGAACTTTTGAATCTGTTTGAGACTTTAACTTGGAAAACACAGGTGTAACTACAGCCATTGGGAAGGCACATTCTTTCTTTCACCCTTTTTGGATGTTTTTACCTCCTAGAAACACATTGATGGGGACTCAAAGAACAGATTACTATGTAAAACATAGGCAGAGCAGCCATAGGAAATCTACAGAGATGATGGCTGTAACTCTTCAGTTTTACATAAGAAATTGGACTTCAAATGAAGAGACAGTGTTCCGAAATAAAATAGAGGAAACTTAGTTCATTTCAATTTTAGTTAAACACTGAATGATTTTTAGTATAATTATATCTGATGCACTATTTGCAATATACATATTCTTAAAAAAGAGAAACAACCTTGTTTACCTGAAATTCAAATTTAATCAGCTGTCCTGTATTCAATTTGTTAAATTTGACAACCTTAGGCAGAGAACTAAAAAAAAAGAATTAAAAAAAAGGACAACATAGTTTACAAATGCTCAGATCCTGAGGATAATAAAGAATGAGAACTCAATGTGGAATAAATGAAAGTATTAGAAATATTAGATCACAATGGAAAATCAAGAATTATAAATTAGTTGGACTTCTTTCTTTGCTAACACAATACCTATGTTTCCCTTATGGAAAGAAGTGTGGGCTTACATTAGATCTTTGTATTTCAAAAGCTATAATGTAAGAAATGAGCAATTTTAGTTCCTGTGCCTTTCTTGGAGAAATGAAAATTCACAAAAAAGAATTTCCCAGGAAGGCCATAGGTATACTGGATTTTGGCCCAAGAGATCATTGCAAGGACAAGTGCTTTGGGTTCAGTTCGCAGTTGCAATCCCCACAAGATTCTCTGTGCTAACTAACGCTGGTGCTGATTTGCTAAGCATATGCAACAAGGTGGAAAGTGTTTTTACCCACTGTAGGTACCCTACATTGGGTAACATAAATTTATCTTATGACCCTTAGGTCAGAGACATATGTAATGATTGAAGATAGGCATTGGATTTTTGAATAGGAAAAATGAGCTATAATTGTGCCTCTTTTACCTATTTTCCCTGTGAATGAAATTGAACAGTTTCCAAAGTTTTGTTTATAAATTACTTAACTAATTGTTTTAATCTATTTTCTGATAGTCCCCAGTGATTTTTAGTCAAAATAAAGCCCTTGGATGGAATCCATGATGTCAATCACTTTAACATATTTTAGCAGGAATCTATATTCTGTGGTTGCTGCAGAACCATTGGGGAAGCCAGGACTCATTCTGAGCACGTGCAGGAGGACAGGTCCTGTGCCCTTGGTGGATCCTACTGTTTCCTACTTTAAGTTAATCATTCACTTGAGAGACAGAGATATACCCTAAAAATGTTATATCATTTTCTATTTAGTTAATATTCTGTGCATATTGCTCAGTCTTTACGTAGTCTTGGTTTTATAATGGGTGAATGTATGTGTTTGTGTAATTTACAGTCTGAGTTTTATTTCACATTATCAGGAAATTTTTATTTCTAATAATAGACCTTTAGTAATAGATGCTTCCTTTTTTTTTATTTTAATTTTTTATTCTTGTAAAAGTCCCACTGCAATAGATCTTGTATCCTTTTGATACTTGAGAAAGCTAATTTAAAGTTCTATTTTGAAATTTCTTTATAGTTATCTACTGTAGAATGCAAAATATGACAAGTACTTACTTAGATGTCCTTTTTAGTAGCAGGTACATTGATAAGGTATAACATACTTAGATTGCTAACTTATTGAGTGTTACTTTCACCCCCTTAGCTGTGATAAAGTTGATAACATTCTAAAAGAGTGTTAGAGACATATGTATTTAATTTCTTGGAAGTGAGTATTGGAAATATATTTATAGCACGTGTTGAGTAGATCCCTAGGCCAGGAGAAATCATCAAAGGGAAGGGGAAAAGTTTTGGTTTGCTATATTTTATGGGGTGACTGAGTATAAATAGCTCCCTGGAAAGAGTCATTTGAAATAAGGAAAAAAATGTTATTAGAAAAGTAGACATTCCTGATTCTATGTCCAATGGGAAACAATATTTGTATCTTTATCATTTATATTTTCTCTCTATGCCATTAATTCAAAGTGCTATCAAATCTAAAGCAAAATTATTAGTTGGAATAATTTAATTGTTTCTACATTTTTATAATACAGATGGGTAACTTGAAATGCATGAGAACCTACGTTTTTATAATTCAGAGGAGCTAACAATAAGCCTGTCAAACTATTAATGGTGATTCCAAACTTAGAATACAGAAACACAATGTAAACATAACTGTATATATTTATATGTTATATGAATATATATCCCCAACCTTAAATGATGCATTTATTTTAAACTCCCTGCAATATGAGCAAAAAGGCAAATTTAAACTAATACTATGCTCCATTGTAACCGACATTTCAGCTACTTCATCTGATAACATTTCCT
Source organism: Noctilio leporinus (assembly GCA_004026585.1). Classification (NCBI taxonomy): domain Eukaryota; kingdom Metazoa; phylum Chordata; class Mammalia; order Chiroptera; family Noctilionidae; genus Noctilio; species Noctilio leporinus. The sequence goes on along the minus strand of PVIW01001975.1, from coordinate 190,958 downwards.
AAATTTTTGCTCATTGAAAAACAAACCAATACAGAATCTAATCCTGAGGCAGAAAGTAAAATAAATGAGTAATTCTGTATATAAAAAACTGAACTTAAATTCAAGCTGATTTTAGCTTAACAGAACACATACATGCACACTGACACCCTCATCCATGCCTTCTTTATTAAAAAAAAAAAAAAAAAAAAAGTATAAAAAGACTAGAATTTTTAGTATCTATAGTGAAGAGTAAAAACTGACTTATCAGGGAGATAAAACTACAAAGTAAGGATGAGGGTAAGATTCATTTATTGAACAATAAACAACATTGGTCCCATTATGTGCTAAGACAATGGCAATGGATGCCATTTAATAGAGGCTATTCATAACAGTCTTCCTTAAAAAGATAACTTTTACTGAGACTCAGAGGATGAAAAGAATTAAGGTACTCTCCTATTACTCTTTGAGTTTCTTCTTCATTTTTTAATTTTAATTTTTCAATTCATTTACTTTTAATATTATTTTGTGCTGGTTCCAGATGCACAGCATAGCTTATTCATTTTCTTTATAGCATTTAACCACAAATTTGAATATTATGATTAATAGTTTCTAACTTGTTCCTCTCCCCAACATAAGAATGTAAATTCTAGGAGGACAGTAACCATTGACCTGAGTACAATAGAGATGATAATTGTAAGGTAAGTGAGCGACTCAAGATAAGGTAGAAGAGATATAAAAATCATGCTCAAGCTACTCCAGAGGTCGAGGTGAGATCATGGTGTTTCACACTGTTGGCAATATCAGGAACTGAGAGATTTAGACAGATTAAATATATAAAATGGTGAAGCTAAAACCAAAAGAGATTGTGATGAATTGAATGTGACAGATAAGAGAAATAAGTGGAAAAAGTATATCTCCAAGTTTTCTAGCTTAAATAATTTAGGCGATGCCTTCTTTTGAAGTAGGATTTGGAGTGAGAGGCTGATTTGGAAATGGAATTAAAAGTTCCATTTTGGCCCTGGCTGGTGGCACAATGGATAAGGCGCTGGCCTGTGAACCCAAAGGTCGCTGGTTCGATTCCTAGCCAGGGCACATAACTAGGTTGCAAGCCATGTCTCCAGGCAGGTCCCCAGCTGGAGGCAGGTGAAATCAACCATACATTGATGTCTCTCTCCCTCTCTGCCTCTCTCCCTCTCTTCCCTTCCCCTCTCTCTGAAAAATAATAAATACAATCTTTTTAAAACATGTAAAAAAAAAGTTCCATTTTAGACATTTTAATTAAATATATTTATGAATCCATCAAAAGAAGATGCCAAAAATGTAGTTAGATATGATTGCCTCAAGTGCCAAGTTATACAGACTTGACCTTGAAATTCATTTCCATAGATATTTATTAAGTACCTACTATATTCCAAAAACAATAATTCACCTTTAACTTCAAGAAGCTTAAGCATTAAAGGGACAAAGGAATAGTAAAGAACTGAAGAAAAATTAGAAGATAAACTACAGGTGAGTAAAAGAAATACAGGGTGCATGTGATCAATGGGCAATAACTTTGCATCTCCTTATTTCATGCGCTTCTTATTAATTTTGAAAAACTATATTTCTATGGTTGTGATTGAACATCATTGTTTCAGATATAAAGTATTAAATTCTGAGAGCAATTGCCATGTTGAAGGAATACGATGTTAGAGCAACATAATTTCTGGACTTCATACAGGGCAAACCTCTAAGGAAATTGCAAACTTCAATAACATCCCTTTACATACAGTTTATAATGTGAAGAAGGTGTATGATGCTGATCCTGATGTCACCACACAAATAAGGAAAACACGTAAGGTATGCAAGGAATGCGCAAATCCAGATATTGTACATAGAATCCAGGAGACCATCAATGAAGATCCAGGATGTTTAGCTTGATGCTTTGAGAGAACTAGTTGTACCATGGATGAAGCAAGTAGCAAATGGACATCATTTTATCTTCCAACAAGATGGTGCACCAGCACATAACACCAAAAAGGTGCAATAATTTCTCAGTGTCAATGTTCCTGAATTCTGGTTAAGGGAAATCTGGCCTCCTAGTTCACCAGATGCAAGTCCTTTAGACAATTATGTATGGAGCATTTGTGAGAGAGAAATTAATAAACAACCTCATTCCAATAAAGAGGCTGTTCAAGCTAAGATTGAAAACATGATGATGTCCATGGATAAAGAAAAGTTAATAAAAGCAAGCTCAAGATTCTGAAGCTGAATCGAGTCTATTATTGCACCCAATGGTGACTTTTTTGAACAATTAAAAAAAGAAGGACTATGTTTATGTATTTACATATAAGAATACATTTATTTCAAAATACACCACTTTCACGGTATGTTGTTTACTTTGCTAAAATTTTGTCAATTGATCACATACACCCTCTATGTCATTTGTGAATGGTTGGACTGCTTTTACAGATAGGTTGTCCAAGACAGCATAGTTCCTCCAATTTGTGCTACCATTGTGGGGCTGAACAAAAGGAAACAGCAGAAGAGGGTATTGTACTATGGAGACCTGGCAACCAGAAGATGACTGCCCTTATCACCCTCGTGACTCCTCCCTCACCCTCCTTCTGATTTTCAGTCAAATCAAACATACATTTTCAGGGCCATTTCACCTGTTACAGGGTGGGCAGCACCAAGGTTACACTGTTCTTTAAGTACAATAGACCTCCCCCGCCTCGGCCCCCCAGAGTACAGTGCAACTGGTGACCTTTCTGTTCCTCCCATAATGTCTCTGCAGGCTCAAAGGTACCTTGTGTTCATGGAGACCTAGAGCTGCTGTAAAGGTGATGCTCTGTAAGCATTGGGTATTTCTATTAAAGAGATGGCTGATGACTCCTCACTTTACTGTTTCTTTAAAGCAGAGAAGGAAAGTTCATCAAAGGGCAAGTTAACAAATTTTGACTGGGCAAACTTTGTGCCTGGCCTTTTATGTGGGAATAATTAACCAATGAAAACCACTGATGCTGGACAATATTAAAAAGGTAATTTAGGAAGACTCTAAAAGGGAATTGAACACTTATATGAACATAATTAACAAAAGCAGTTTTAGTATCAGGATAACAGTCTGTACCTTTGTAAGTCTTGATTCAGGGAATGAGCTCCTTAACTGTCAGAGAGGAGCCAGTTCACGTTGTCCACGCCCACTGCAGAAACTCAGCATCTTATCTATCAAGCCTTATAGACTAAGCAGCCTTTACTAAGACTGGCTGGAGATGAAACGTTCTGCTGTATAATGGAATTTTTCTTAAGCAGTGCATGGATATTACCTTTTATTCATGTACTGCACTTTCTCAAAATTTTGCAGTTGCTATTACAAAAACACCAATTAACCTTTTTCAGGAAAATGAAAGAAAGACTTATTAAGTTTGGGGATTGCAAAATTCTAGGTAAATAAAGGTTATTTTAATGTCTGTCATGTTCCTAGTTCTAATAACAAACCAGAATGCTTGGCATCCTAAATAAAACTTTATTTTCTCTGGAAAGACAATTAATGTAGATATCTCTGAAAGAAACTAAAACTGTTACATGGGGACATCACAAGAATGATAGGCATTGATGTGAAAAAAAAAAAAACAACTTAAGGACTACAAATTTATTAAAAGCACATTTTCTTGGAAGATACTTGGCTGTGTGGGGACAGGGCATATGGTTGTGCTCAATCTGCCTGACCATATTTAGGCTGGGCCATTAAAGATGCTACTGCCTCATCCAGCTGTTTTAGGATAATTAGCCATGTGACAGCCAGACGGGAAAGTAAGATGGCACCAGCCATTTCAGCACAGACATATGTCTCTCCTTCATTACAAAAAAGGGAGAAAAAAATGCCCAGTGAATAACCCTAGTAGAATATACCAACCCCACCCCGCTCCCCACCCCTTTGAAGGGTTCTACAGTTTGGCTAGAATCTGAATCATCATCAAACCACTTCTGAGAGTATGACAGGACTTGAGTGTTTTAATATTGTTTAAAGATTAAGTATTCCAGATGATTTGAATTTAAATGTAGCAAAAGTAATGATCCTTAATTTTACAAGTTCTTGATGAATCACAAACTACCATTAGCTTTAAAATTAGGGCTGAAGGTGAAAGTATTTTTCCACCTGCTAAATAAATATTATTTGGTGTTACCCCTACCAAAACTAAAAGGAAAGCTATCATTCAAATGTTATTCATTTTATTTTACTATATCACACAAACAGATATGTATTTCTGTCTTAGTTTAGTTTTGGTGAAATTTCCAATAAGGCACAATGAAGAACAATCATGAGGTAGGTTCCTTTCTCCTGTCTGTACCCCAAACTGCGATATCTCCATACTGACCCTGGATCATGACCCTTTATCCTATAAGTTTCAGGATTTTCATCTAGGCTACTAAAGCAAAAACCTCTCTTTAAGGTTCTTCTCTAGCCCCACGAGCAGTTTATAATCGATGTGGAGAGGCAGCAGCCCATCGCACTAGACAGCAACAAGGCAGTGAATAAATTTTCCACTTTGGGCCTCTGCCAAAAGCAGTCATCATTCTGTAGTCCTTGCTCTCCTGCTCTCCTGGACAAGGAAAGTCACGGAGAGCGTTAGTCTCCGCCTCCAAATTATTGTGTGGGGAGAAGGGAGAGGAGCAGGGGCGGGGTGGAAACTTGAACAAGGGGAGAAGAGTGACCTTGAATTTTCTAGGTCATCCCCGAAGGGTGCGGAGGGAGGGTAAGACATTTTAGAAAAGACTCTCTACCTTTAGCATCTGTTAGAGAGACTGTGACCATCATATTCTCCAAACACTACCTCACAAACCCTTATCTGTTTTTCAGCTTTTTAAAGACAGTACATTTTGCAATTTGTTTTTCTTATATGTTTCAGTTCAATCTGCTTTTTCCTTCTTCCTGATACTTCCATACCTCATATTTATGCTGTGTCTCAAGCCTTCTGTGAAGTTCTGATTTTCCCTTACCCTTTCCTTAATTTGTTTCCCACCTCTGCCTTGCACTTCATATGGAAAGAGTCCAGGCTTGCCTTTGAGTCTGGGAGGAGTAGGCTTGTAAAACTCTGCTCTCAGCGTTGTGAAGTGAATGACACTTTCGGGCCTCTGCTCAAAGCAGCTTCAGCGACTCTGAGATATATGACACGGCTATAGCCCTCCTCATGCGTGGAGACGTTAATATCACTGATGGCCTCATCAGCCACAGGAACGTCACAGTTTCCACCCTGGGTGCTGCCTTGTATGCCACGGGTGAAGGGCTTCTCTTGTCTCTGCTGGAACCGAGTTTTATAGAAGACGGCTATGGATCATCAAATGCGGTTTTTACAGAACAGTAAAGTGTGACTCTAATTGCAGCCAGAGCCAAAGAATTGTAGTAGAGAGGCAGTTTTAGGCAAGAAATAAAAGAGCCAACCTGAGTATATTTATATGAAGTGCTAGCCAGGAGACCATTAGGATCAGGGAGCCAGCCCTAGGGCATCACAGTTGTACAGAAACACTCAGGTGAGGCCCAAGGGCATTTAATTACATTATTCTAATTTGTATCATTAATGCTAATATTAAAGCAGAGGCAGGCAGTTTGGTGGAAAAATTAGAAGAATAAAAGATGGCATAAATATTCATTTTACCCCCATGCCATTATTTTGCAAAAAAAAAAAAAAAAAAAAAAAAAACACATAAAGCCAGCATTCACTCAGCCTCAGGCCCATATCCAGATCTTCATTAACACAGATAGAGCAACATGCCCTCAGGAACAGTGTTCAGTAGATATTTGCATTTTGGCATCACCAGTCTCCTCCCTGCAGAACATTTATTTTGCCAAGTTGAGAATATTGCCCCTGCTGTTTGGTGTCTCTCAAAATTCTGTCTATCCATGTAAGCTGAGCGAAGGTGCTAAGGAGAGTGGTACACCTACCTTTTTTGGTTTTGTTTTTAAATTTTTTTTTCTATATTCTCATCAATGCTCAGGGAGAATCCTGATATATGTGAAAGAAAGGATTTTGAATAAGTGCATAAATGAACTCTAAGGTCCTTTGTTGAAGACATTTTCCTTACCAATTTGCATAGCTCTCACACTGATTAATGCCAGCCACCTTGGTATCCAAAAGGTAGAGCTCAGACTTCCTGCTCTTCCTTTTCAACTAGAATGACTGAGTTGGACCACTGGTCACTGAACCAAAGGTCCAAAGAAACACTGAGTCAAAATAATGCAATTTCTGAGAAGTAATTTGTTAATAATGTATATTTTTTAACATGGGGAATACAAAGCCTGGAAATAATTTTTTTTTACCATATATTTAAAAGAGGATATTTCTTACAAAAGCAGAGCAGAGGAGGAAGAAGAGGGGAGAGAAGCCACATGCAGATGGGGGTGGGGGGCTGGGAAGAGTCTTCACTTCACTGGCTGGTCTCCGTGTTGGTCCTGCACCCCAGTGATTCAACTGAAAAACCATCTCAGCTTCATTTGGAGATAAACGTAATGCTTTCTAACAATCTAAACAAGAAGTATTCATATTTTCCAAAAAATATCACTACAAGGTTTTATAGAAATTAAAATCAATGTAGCCATTTAACTCAGTTTTGTTTTGTTTTTTCCTGGAAAAGGTTTTAGGAGTAGCATAAAAGAGGTGGAAAGGAGCAATATTAGAATTGAGACAAGGGTAGCAGGAATGAGTAAAGTTGAAAAGGAAAATAGGAGAAGGAATAAGCAAATAAGAGGGATAATGTATTATTACTGTTTAAAAGGAAAAAGCAGAAGAGGTGAAGGAATAATGTGAAAGAGATAAAGGCTATCTTTGTTACAGAAACTTTAAGAAAATAAAGAGAAATATTGAAAAGAATTAGCAGGCTAATGCAGGTGAGCAGCAAAATAATAACTTAATGGTGCTTACTAAGGGTCCAGTGCTAGACTAAGATCTCTACTTATACTTATTCATTTACTACTACAAATAAGCCTATATGATGATAGGTTCTATAATCATCCCAATTTCATAGATGAGGAAACCAAGATGAACAAAGTTAACAACTTGCTCGGGTCAGAAATTGAAGGAAAAGTTAGGTTCCACTCAAAGTCAAAACTCAGAGCCTTTGCTAAGGCTGCCATCCTCTCACAACATAAGCAAACAAGGAGGCCCAGAAAAAAGGATGGAACAAGGACAATGTGAGAACTCTATGATACTCAATAATTGGTTTGTGTAAAAAAAATGATTTTAGGCCTGAAATGTATGCCATCAGCCCTCAGCAGCCTTGGAGCAGCGAGTGGAGGCGGAGTCTGTCACTGCAGTGAGGGGAATGGATAAATAATTGATTAGGCACAGCGTGCTCTGTGTGTGCAGATCTATAGGGAAGAAAGCAATCCAAGAGGCAGAGCCAGATGGTGAGCTGTAATGTGCCCATATTAATAGATGTCTTCATTACATGACATACTCACAGGAGTACAGGGGCAAGTGCTTTTCAGCCTTTGCCAGGGACAGATAAGGTCTGAAGATGAAGGTGACACTTACCTAGAAGGCAGTGGTTGCACAGGAAATGGAGTTAAAGGAGGTGCCTCCTTCACTTACTTACATTTCAAAAATTATTATTCCTTTTGTGAGTCCACCTCCAAATATATGAAATAACGAGACTCTCCTATCTGGCATCACTGATACAAATCTCCTTCTTCACTGCATTTCTGTGAAAATAGCTAGCTTTTTATTTTCTCTGTCAATTTCAGCTTCTCCCCTCTCTGTTTTCTCTTTGCTTTCCACTATATGTCCATGCCAGGCCTCTTCTTGGACATTTAGTCCCTAGTCACAATCTCCTGTGCCATCTTTGCTGATATTGCGCTTGGCCACAATTATCAGTAGACTAGCCCTATGTTAGTAGACAGTTGATGGTCAACTCAAAACTGCTAAGCAAATGCTGAGGCTGAAACTTTGATATTATATTTGAATTAATATGGTTGACATTAAGCTTAAATACTCTTGAAATGTTGACTGAGCATATGTTGAATGTTTTAGGGACTTTGGCTGTCTGTACTTTTATGTATAAAGATACATACACACATATCACCCCTCCAGAGATGAAATATTTTGTCATAATTGGAATTTACGTAGGCCAAACCCGAGAAAACAGTACAATATTTGATTGGTACAGCTATTATCAATAACAAATAACAATACTCAATTAATGCTCTAGATTACCACACCCATCATTTATGGAGTACTTAAAAACTACGGAGTATATCACAGGTGCTGGGTATCATGGAATTTACTAAATTATATCAAGGAGCTAAAGCTATAGAAGAAAATGGGTTGCATCATAACAACTAAGTGAAAAACTCTAGACTGGCAATCTAATTCTAAGTCTCCATCATACTGAAGGTTATTTCCATCACGCAGCAAGTGTGACAATACTTCTGCTTTTCTCTAAATCTTAGTTTTCCGGTATTCTTTCCAGCTCAGCCAGAGTTTCTAAGAACCAGATTTCTTACATATTTGCAGGTGTACATTCAGAGGCCGTGTGTAGATGATCGGCTTCTTCAAAAGGAGCATCTTCAGGACTGGGTTTGCTTTGTCTCAGGAACAGCACTTTCCTGGGCACTGTCCTACCTAATGACAGAACTCAACATACTCTTGGGTTAGAGGTATAAAGCATTCAGCAACAGAAGCAAGACTTTATTTTACCCAACTAAAGTTTTAAATTGGTATCATATTTTTCTTGTTTTTCCCTAATTATGCACCTACAAGGTCTGTCCCAAAAGTATCGAGCATGCAAACTTGTAATTATATTGATGTTGGCTCGATACTTTCAGGACAGGCCTTCTTAGTTTAGTAAAATCTTTTGTCTTGTTGATAATTGGCTTCAAAATTCCTGAGCAAACTTGACCTAAATATAAACAACTGGGAGGAGATTTGTATATTTTATACCGTGCTCAGCCTAAATTTTCAGTAAATCTCAAGGTACTATTCTAATGTTATTTTCTGAGTGGTTTGTAAAATAGATATAAGTAACTTTTGCAGCCATCAATAATTTTCTAAATTAGGAATGACTTTTGAATATATTTAAAATGTTCATTTCTGAATAATGCTCTTCAACATGTCATTTATATACTGCGTTACTCCTCAGTTTTAGCCATTGAATCCCTAAACTACGTACACACAGCCCATCATTGCCAGACCCTGCCTCTTCTGTCTTTCCCTCTAGAAATACAAAATACTTTGGATTAAGATAGATTATTATTCAGAAACCAGTCCTGTCTTCACAAAAAGAACTAAAAAAAACATGTTGACTGAGACCTTGCTTGGCAAATACAAAGCTACAGTCATTCTATAAACATTTTTGTGCCTGTTACCAGACCCCTTATCCAGATCCTGCCCTCCATTTCCCTCCCATGCTAGAGAGAACACCGAAGGGGTGTGTGATGAAGAAAACTTGGTTGAGAGTGCTGGCTATACAGCCAAGAGTGCCTGGATCCAAATTCCAGCTATGTCACATTCTCACTAGTTTAATGACTTTAACCTTTGTAAACCTCCGTTTTCTCATCTGTAAAGTGGTATTAATAATATCACCTCCTCTTAGAGCCATTGTGAAGATTAAACGAAATAAGGCATATAACATGCTTAGTAACTTGCCTGCCACATAGAATTCAAAAATATTGCTGATTATTATTAGTTTTACCATGAGCTTTACTCCATTGTTTCTCCATCTACACTCTGATGTTCACTGAACAAATGTTTCTTGGGTGCCTATTATTTGACTAGCTCAGGGCAAGCTCCAGATTTGACTCTTTCCTGGCTGGATATTTCCTTAATTTTTTATATTTTGAAAATAATGATAGCAATGGCTTTCGTTTCTTCTTGATGAAATTGGGTACAACACTATTTTCCTCTCATTCATGAAAAGTTTCAGAAAAGACTTCAATAAATGCCTCAGCAGAATACTTAAAAATTTATTCTGAGATTTTCTTCCCTAATGTCACTGTCTTGGTATTTTACAAAGGAACAAAATATATACACTAAAAGTTGGTTTACTAAAATTAAGAAAGAATCCAAAGTGAGGCTCATCACTGGATATTATTGCACCTTTAACACACAGCAGTGAACCTAGCTCTGCAATTATGTTATGTGAATGAGAAATTATTTTTGTAAATGTACTAATAGGGTAAAAATTTTGAGGTCAAACAGTTCTCTAAGAAATTATTGAATTATGAATAATTTCAAGCACATATTTTAGTGGCAGATAAAATAATTCATCTCTGATAAATATTTTATCAGTATGTTATAGATGTGTGTGATAATATTATATACAAATATTTACCTGTCAAACTATCTGACAGAGAAATATTAACATGCTTGAATATGTATAAGTTAGGATTGACAAAAAATAAAATCAGAAGCAACTGCTTTTACAAATGTCAACATGTAGAATATTCAAATAAGTTATCATAAGAAATGAGAGAATAATATAACCCACCTATTAAGCCATTGCAGAGACTACTTAGAAGGGCTTATATTTAAAAATAGCAAGTAGGGAAGTAGAGTGGGTAGAGATGGATGAGGGGATAGAGGGAATAAATGCTGATGGAAAAATAATAAAATTAAATTTAAAAAGTAAAAAAATAGGAAATGGCAAGTAGGAATATAATTGTAAATAATGATAAATTCAGGAGACTGGAAAATGAAACACATCATAACAATTATTACTACTTGATACATAAATACTCATATAGAAAAAATGTTTAAAGATTTAAAAAAATTTTTATTTGGTTTTATAGAGTGGAAAAGGGGGGCAGAAAGAGAGTAAGAGAGACATCAGTGTGTGAGAGAAACATTGATTGGTTGCTTCTCATACACCCCCCAACTGGGGACCTGCATGTACCCTGATTGGGAATCATTTTGGTGACCTTTCAGTTCACGGGCCAGTGCTCACTCCTTTGAGCCACACCAGCACCAACCAGGGCTATATAGAATTATTGTAAAGCCAGGTATATATTTGCCCTGGATGTGATGAAAATATGGGTGACAAAAGAAAACAATTTTATCACACCAGGCTAAACATGCTAGATAATGTCTTTTGGAAATAGTTTCTTACAGAAATAGACATAAGAAAAATGATCCCCCTCATTTTAGAATTAAATAGGCTATGTCACAAGATTTCTAATTTTTCAATTAATTCATTTTCATTTAAATATTAAGAGGAGATTAGCCAATTCAGAAAAATGGATAACATTTGAAAGAAGGAAGGCCTGGCAGAGTGACGCAGGATTAGTTGGCAGCGTCTTTATGATAATTTATCTGTAGATGATTTATGTGATGCAGAGTAAGCAATGCAAGACAGCATAGCCCTGATTTAGAGGTTTTCAATCTAGGTTGGAGGAAAACAACTGCAGCATAAAATTTATCAGCTGATAAGATGTCAACTCTGAAATGCAAAGCTCATTGACATTTATGCCTCTGGGTGTGGAGGTAGAAGTGAAAAACTGGTGTGGAAGGTAAACCGTTGGGCAATGGGTCAAACAAGCAGAGTGGAGGAAGGTGGAGGTTCAGAGAAGGAGCAGGAAGAGCTATTACAGGCTCAAATAAGATTGACTTCTGGGACCAAAGAAGCACCTCTCTACCTCTTGTTTGTTGTTTTTCCTAGCTCTGGAGAGAAGATGCTGGAAAATTCACACTAGGTAAACAATGTAACTGATGCCCTAAAACCTGTAACACCAAGTTTGCTTGCCATGATGAGTGATGGGTACACACTGAAAAACTTTCGTTAAACAACAAAAGGAGTTTTGCTTACCTTTCAGAGGTACCAGTCCGATGTTAGCACATTGGCCTGAAATATTCACCCCAAAAAATTCAGCATGGCCAATACCAACAGATGATATTTATGGAGCAGTAGGTGCAGGCTAGGCAAGAGTGAAGTGCCTTTCTACACCTGTCACCCCAGCAGGTGCTCTGACAGAGACACCATTCATGTGGCAACTTTGCACCTGAAGAAACTGTGGCATTGCCCTGGCTGGTGGCATAGTGGATAAGGTGCTGGCCCAAAGGTCGCTAGTTCAATTCCCAGCCAGGGCACATAACCAGATTGCAAGCCAGGTCTCCAGCCAGGTCTGTAGCTGGAGGCAGGTGAAAGGCAACCATACATTGATGTCTCTCTCCCTCTCTGCCTCTCTCTCTTCCCCTCTCTCTAAAAATAATAAATAAAATCTTAAAAAAGAAAAGAAAAGAAAAGAAACTGTGGCATAGGCAGGTTGGGTTATTTTTTCATGTGTGTGCTGTATTGGAAGCCAAAGAAAAGATTCATAAAAATCATGCTCTGATGACAATCCAATGTCCTCTCTTATAGTTTTCTTTTTTGCCTATTAAACTACCTTTTCAGACTAAACTTTTTTATTGAATGAGAGTAATATTCTAAATTTAAATGCAAAACAAACCTGAAACATAAAATGGGCAAATCGATTGATGATAGGAATTACATACCATGCTGTTGGAAATTCCTGGAGTAAGATTCTGTTTCTTGAATGAGTTTTGAAGCAAAGTTGTTTGTCAAAGCCAAATTCACAAACTAAGCTAGGATTGCTTCATCACCCTAACCCCAACCTATATCCGATGAAACACTCCTCCGTGTCATTAGGGCCTTGTTGCTTATTTCCAGTAACAGAAGAAAAGAAATAACTGTGGCATTCACAGACATTCATTAAACCAGTGTGAAAACAATACAGGTAGCAATGTATGGTGCATTTGGACATGAGCAAAGCAACAGAAGAATTGTGTTCAGAATGCCCACAAAGAGCCCTGGCTGGTAGCACAGTGGTTAAGGCGCCAGCCTGCGAACCCAAAGGTCGCAGGTTCGATTCCCCAGCCAGGGCACATAACCAACCTGGTCTCCAGTCAGGTCTGTGGCTGGAGGCAGGTGAAACACAACCATACATTGATGGCTCTCTCCCTCTCTGCCTCTCTCCCTTCCTCTCTCTCTGGAAATAATAAAAATCTTTAAAAAAAAAAAAAAGAATGCCCACAAAGGAATTAAGTGATATTCAAATTACATTTGTGTGCTTTTCTGCTCTATAGAAATTATTTTTTCTTCATTGCTGTGTTCCCAGTGTTTAATACAATGAATGGCAATAAAGGAATGTGATATTTATTAAGCTAAACTGAAAAGGGTCGAAGAAAAAGTATACTCAGCAAAAGTCGTAGGCAATGAGGATGCTAAGAAATAGATGTGTCATGAAAAAATGCCCCTGGGAATTTTCTGGGGTGAATTGACATGTGTGTGCAGAAAAATCACAAAGAGTTTAAGGAATTATATAAGAGAAAACAAAATTACTATTTTTTTTTTTAATTTAAAAGAACAAATTTGGACTCACCTGGAGGTTTAGTTGGTTGAATCATTGTCCCATACACCAAAAGGTTGCAGGTTCCATCCCCAGTCATACCTAGATTGTGGGTATGATCCCCAGTAGGTAGGTGTGTGTATGGGAGGCAATTGATTGATGTTTCTCTCTTTCATTGATCTCTCTCTCTTTCTCTCCCTCCCTCCCTCCTTCTCCTCCCTCTCTCTCTCTCCCTCTTCCTCTCCCTCTCCCTCCATCTTCCCCTCTCTCTAAAATCGATAAATATATCCCTGGGAGAGGACTGAAAAAAAAAAGAACAAATTGAGGATGTTTATGAGGAACATTGAAAAGCATAATCTCTTAAGAATCCCATAGATACTGGGGGAGTGGGGACATCTGGAAATATAAGCCTGAAAAAAGGAAATGATGCCACATTTTCAGTGTGATATGACACCCAAAAGGATAATGTTATTTTTGGATACCCTCTATTTAGAACATTTCATCATGGAGTAGAGGGTGACAGTTCCACTCTCAATGACATTCATGAGACCTATTCTAGAATGCCCCATTCAGTTTGTTTTGTCTCACTACCAAAAATAAGTGGACAGACTGGAAATAATCCAAAGAAGAATTTCACAATTGATTAGGGGAAAGAAGCTGACTTATGGGAAAAGTTTGAAAGGATTATGTCTATACAGCTTGGCTGAGAAAGGTATGTGTGTACGTGTTTGAAAAGCATAAACACTTAATGAAGGAAGAAATAGTTTACTCAGATAAAAAGAATACAGGTAAAACTGTGAAGTAAGATCAATTTTGAAACAAGACTCTATTTTTGCATATTGGGCAAAAATTAGGTGGTAGCTAATGACATCTACTCTGTGGATAGAGTAATTTGGAGGTGACATTGACTTGGAAGTGGTAGGTGACCTGAAGTGAAATGCTGAAACATATCTTTTAAACACATTCAAGAGAGCTATGGAAGGCAAGGTACGAAGTAAAAGAATTTGATGTTATGTTAGATACTTTCTATCTCAAATTACTCACATTTCACATGTGAGTATACTATACTCACATGTGTATACTATAAACATGTATTATATTTAATTCAGTTTTCAGATGTTTTAATCCCATATGTAGTAAACTATCATGTCTTCTCCCCTTTCATGGGAAACTAAGGTGAAACTATGTTTACCACACAGATATTTGTAAATAACATGTAAAAATATTTATCATGGTTAAAATGTTGTAAAAATAACTCAAATATCTAATAAATTCAAAATAATATTGGCTAAGAAGTTACTAATATTAATACATTATGATTAAAATTATCTTAAACACATGTCCATGTAGTTATATAGATACTTTGCAAAGAACCTTTGCATTTATTTCTTATGAATTTGAAGGAATTCCATTGCTTTTGTTAGATTTTATTCTTTTGCTTTTTATGTGTGACCTCTATTTCACAATATTGAGACCTCTCAGAGAAGTAAATCAAATTCAGCAAGGGAGGCAAATGGCCTAAAGGTATAGGTAAAGGAAGAAATAAAATGACAAATGAAACATTAAGAGAGCTGGGGGTTGGTTATGTGATGAAGTACACAATCACCTCTCCATGTGAAAGACAGAATGCTCTTATACTTACATACCCATCTTTAACAGCCATAGACCATATAAATGTCTTGTATTCTAGAAAAGCTTCTTTGTATCTTTTTTTTTTTACTACTCAATTCAGAAAAACTCTTAAACTTATCAGAGAATTGACCATTGGGATAAAAATATTTCAGTGCTTTATTTTCTGTTTAAGGTATATAATCATCATGGCATTTTCCCCCATATTTTTCATTACTATTTACTGAAATATACTATCAGTGTATATTAAATACCTGCTCATGAAAATTAAGAAGCCATAAAAGGAATAGAGTTCCACCAGTCAAGACTCATAGTGGTAATACTGATTTAAAAACTTTCTTGAGCCCTGGCCACGTGGCTCAGTTGGTTGGGGCACTGGTCTCTACACCAAAAGTTTGCGAGTTTGATTCCTGGTGAGGGTACATACCTAGTTTGTGGGTTTGATCTCCACTCGGAGCATGTACAGAAGATAACCAACCAATGTTTCTTTCCCACATTGATGTTTCTCTTTCCCAGAGCTCCTCTCTCTTTCCTCTCTCTTTCCTCTCTCTGTCTCTCTCTCTCTCTGTCTCTCACTCTCTCTGTCTTTCATCCTCTCTCCAGAATCATTTAAACTGGGTGAGGACTTAAAAAGGACTTGAGGATTGAGTATTCAGCTTTGCTGATCCCTATGGCAATTACATGACCTTGGGTAGGGTAGGTTGGAGTGGTGGGGAACAATCCCTACAGGTAACTCTGAGTTTACCAGCTATAGTCCTACCTTGAATTTCTGGTAAAGATATACTAATATCTTATATATTATGTTTTTAGTATTCCTAAAGGAATCCTGGGCTAATAGTAGTTTTGTCTACCTGTGTTCAAGTAGCATCTATTCATCCATTTAGAAATCTCTTTTGTATACCCAGCACTGACTCAATGTTGTAGGGGTACTGTTTACCAGACAGGAGCCTGGCCCTGAGTGTGTCTGCCTAGAGCCAACTTGTAGTGCATGGGGTCTTGACTTCTTGTAGATTAGATTTCGGGTGATTATCAGAATGCTTTTATTAAAGCTGGGGACTGTGAAACAAGGAGGGATGACTTAGCATAGAAAAGACAATAGGAAAGCCTAGGCTGGGCTGTCTTCTTAGCTCACTGGGAAGTCAGAGAAAACGGAGCTTTGAGGACAGGTTCACAGGATTAGCCTGTGACAAGCTGCCAGCTAGCTGCCCATCCATCGCCTTTGAGTTTAGGAGATGCCTGCCTGTGGGGAAAAAAGTGGGGGAAGAACAAGAGAAAGGGAATGGTAGGCCTGGTCGTCAGAGGGGAGCAGAATATTCATCAGTTATCCATGTATACCCTTTCAGGGTCAAACCTCCATGGATTGCTCAGTGACAAGGTAGGGGGTCTTTAGTTGTTGCAGTTGGTTCTGGTGTCCTCACCCAACTGCCTTTGCTGCTTTTCAGAGCCTTGAGCTGAAATATACCTGAGGCCTAGATGTTATCTCTAGGGAGGTGACCTTTTGTATCTGGCGATAATTGCTGGGTCATTGTGTTCAGCTATCTGTTTCAGTTTCCCTATTCACTCTTAAAGGAATTTTCCTAGCTTCTTACTACCTTGTCTCAATACCTTGATGTAGCCCTGTTTCTGTTCTTCATTAATTGTATTTGGGGAAAAAGCTGGAACAATCAGAGCAAATCTTTTAAAGGCATTATATTGTAGCAATATTGCTAATGAAATATACAATATTTTTAAAAATTCAATTTTTTTTCCTGAAAGTCTCCACAAAAAAAAAATAATAATAATTTATTGCCAATATTTAAGGTGGAAAAGTAGAATAAAGACATGATAGTAACAAACACACAGGGATACGTAGGAGACCATGCTAGCCAGAGAGGAGCCCCTCCTCTAGGAGAGCAAAAGCATATTTTTAACTATCTAGCAGAACCTCATTAGTATATATTTTTCACTAAATAGCTTTTATCTCTTTCTTGACAAGTCATATTCTCATCAACTCCTATTTCCAACTTCCCACCCCTAGTTCGTTAGTGGAGAAAAATGAGTGCTTGGGAAATGATTTCCACTATAATAAAACCCAACCCAAAATTCAAAATCCCTCAAATAGAGATGTCAAAAGTATCGGATTAGAGCATTGTAATCTTATTTTAACTCTAACTCTTAGCCTCAGGGATAGAGCCTTCCTCTCATTGCCAATAGCACTAAACTCTTTTCAACATTGATTTAGGTACCTTCTTGTCTTGTATTATCATTTAATTGATTTGGAAGGGTTTTCTTCTCAATTGAATTGAAAGTTTTTGAGGAATGGATAGGTCTAACAAAAATCCAAATACACAGTAGATACTACAAAACACTTCCAATTTCATGGATTTGTGAGATTGTGTTATGTCCTCCCCACTTTTTTTTTCTTTGGAGGGGGCAAAATTCTTACCTCTAGAGGAAATGTGGGTAGGGCAGGTTTTATTTAATTTCACACATGTGCAGGTGATTCAGCCATGTATTTATTGATCCACTTCATTTCTTTTTGTAATGATACCTTTGACTTTACCCTGACAACCCTATTAAAGCCAGTCTGTGGAAGCTGAAGGTGCAAAAAGCAATAAAAAGAGTTAGCTGGTATGTTGCTTTGCATACAAAAGGTGTTCAACAAATGGCAAGAATGATGATAATGATCTCTCTTCATCCCAGGGGAAAAAAATCAAGGAAAGGAAGCCCTGGTCACTTATTCTCTCTTTAATGCTTTTATAGATTTTACCCCTTTCAATCCCTGTGCCATCTTCTGATATGTTGTTTAGATATACCCTTTGAAGCAGCTTGTTCATGGATATATTTGAAATTACCTTGTGCTTTCAATATTGTTATGATAAATATTTCATTTTTCTCTAGCTTCAAACCCCTTCTGGCAAATAAAGGTTTTTCCTCTTCCTGAATCATAATGTTTTTATAGATTCAACAAACATTTGTACAAATTCCTCTTCATCTCTTCACATAGGTGTAATAAAATCCAGCTTTCATCTCAGCTGCCAGGAGCCCCAGTGACCCTGGATCAGGTGTATGCAATATAAAGTTCATTGGGTTTAAAACTGAAGCTTTCCCTCTTTTTTTTTTTTCCCTACAAACCTTCCTTCTGCCACATTTCTTGGAGATTAGGTTAAAATCTTCCTACCCCTCACAATAAACAATATTACTTTTGTAACTTGGTATAGAGAGGCCATGGTGTACCTCCTGGGCACTCAGAAAATACAATTTCACAAGGCTGTGAAGGGAAATAGAAAACCCTGATAATGTTGATCCCTTGTTTTATTACCACAGGTCCTTCAGGACAATGGCATCCCAGTACCTGCTCCTATTTGCTGTAAGGTTGCTATTACACCACAGTCACACTTAGCAAAGTTGAACAGTCATTAAGAAAAATTGTAGATCTATAGACATAACCTCGAAGGTAAAAGGTTGTTGACTATGCCCACTGCAATGTGATGCAATGTCTCATTTAACTTCAGTCTGCTTCAATTCACAGAATGCATGTCAATGAACCATGGGAAGATTTGAATATCTATTATAAACTATGGACAACCTAAAAAGTACATTATTTTACATGTAGGAACATATTGATATGAGAAAATAATTTTTTAAAAGTTTATATGGTTGAAGAAAAGAAATATAATTTCTGGGACATTTTTGCTATCCCATTATTCAACTCCTGTCTTTACTGACAGATAAAAGAAGTCCTGTGACAATTTAATGTGGCTTTATAGCAGTGGCTTCAAAAGTGTAGTCTTTTACATGGCCCAAGTTCTTTTACTCCCTAGGAAAGGGTACCAAAAAAAAAAAAAAAAAGGGTGGGCCTTTTCCAGAATGTCATTAACAGACACTGGGAAATACCA
Source organism: Noctilio leporinus (assembly GCA_004026585.1). Taxonomy (NCBI): domain Eukaryota; kingdom Metazoa; phylum Chordata; class Mammalia; order Chiroptera; family Noctilionidae; genus Noctilio; species Noctilio leporinus. The sequence goes on along the minus strand of PVIW01001975.1, from coordinate 172,157 downwards.
GAGTGCCGTTACAAATTTCACCTGGTGAACTTTATTCAGCGCTAGGAACCTCAGTGCACTTGTTCCCTTTATTGTCCTTGCAATAGACACAGCTCATATTTTCCCCCTGAGAGCTGCTTGCCAGGCTTCTCTGCTTGAACTGCTCTTGTGATCCCTAACATAGGTACTACTTGCTGTACATAATGAAACCATAGCACCTTCCCAACTTGTCTTATTAATCGTGTTAACTAAACATAACCAATTTGCCTCTTGTTTCACCTTTATCCTTTAATTAAGAGTGTGTTTTCTTACCTTCAGTCTTTTCCCTCAGTTCAACTTGACTTGAGCCAACTGTCAGTCCTCATTCCCTTATACTTTGTCTCACTACAGGTAAAGATGTACAGGTAAAGAACAGAGTTGTTCCTTTTTCCTGATTAAAAAAAAAAAAAAAAGGCCAGACTTTTGTTTCAAATTTAGCAGATGTTGCATTAGAAACATGTCATCAGTGCCATGGTAGATCGTTAATTTTAACCTTTATTGAAATATTGGCATTGTTTTATTCTGCACTTGAGAAAGGAATATTACCAAGTGGGACTCAAAATTTCTCCACATGAGCTTTACCTGCTTCCAGACAATATCTGATCCTAGAGACAAAAAGATGAAACTATAAAAGAAATCTTGAAGGCAGGATCCCAGACAAATTTTGAGAATGAATAAAAGTGGACAGCCCTGGTCTCATTTTCCAATTCTTTATACCAATGAAAAAGCAAAGCACTATGATTTTACTTGATGATTGTTTATGCTTTAGCCTCACATTTTTAAAAATTGTTGGCACTATTACAGATGTCTCCCATTTTTCCCCCTTTGCCCACCTCCAGCCAGCCTCTACTGTCCCTCCCCAGGCTTTCTCTACACCATTGTCTGTGTTCATGCGCTAGACATATATGTCTTTGGCTAATCTTGTCACCTTCATCTATCCAGCCACCCCCCATGCTCCTCCCCTCTAAGTTCCATGTAGCCATGCCTCTGGTTCTCTTTTTTTCATCAGTTTGTTTTGTTCACATTTGTTTTGAAGGGAAAAATGAAGAGAGCTGTCTCAATTGTTGAAGATTTCATTTTGTTCATTCTATCACTTTTTTTTTAAAGATTTTATTTATTTTTAGAGAGGGGAAGGGAGGGAGGCAGAGAGGGAGAGATACAGCAATGTATGGTTGCCTTTCACCTACCTCCAGCTACAGACCTGGCTGGAGACCTGGCTTACAACCCGGTTATGTGCCCTGACTGGGAATTGAACCAGCAACCTTTGGGTTCGCAGGCTGGGGCCATATCCACTGGACCACCAGCCAGGCTTCATTCTATCACTTCTTACATTTCTTCTTTACTAAGGGAAGTCATTTTTACCCTGCAAGGATTTTTAGAACAGGACTAAAAACACTCTTAGGAAAATTACAAACATTATCTTCCTTATCCGCTAATCTCTCCCCTTCCATGCCCTATTCCAGCCATGATTGGTAAGGCTGAGACATTCACCTAGAATATGGAGGCATGAAAAATCATGCTTGAGAAGAAGCTGTAGCCCATAAAGTGGAAAGTAAAATTTTTTTGAGAAAGCAAATAAACCAAGAGTCTGTGTAAAAGATCAAAAGTGGGGATATCTACCTTGGAAGAAAATGTAAGGATTCTTCCTACATTTCAGCAATAGTGTCCATGTTTATTCTGAGCACATCTAACTGTGGACTACAATGAAAAACTCTTTCTCACCATTGTTAGAACACTCATGTTCTTTTCATCTGCCCAATAAGCTCAATATTTTATTTGTGATATTTATTTCTAATTCTATGTAAGTTCTTAGCTATATACACAAAGGTAAAAATAAATTGATATGTGGCTTTCATTTTTATTTTCTAATTAGGACTGTACAAATCACTTCTTATCATAACATAAAGTAAGCCCTCTTGTAGGCCCCATACCCTCAGTTAAATGCTATAATAGCTGCTCTGTTTTGTTTCTTTGCTAATACTAAAAAAATTCAAAATTGTTTTCTTCCTCTGAATTGTTTGTGTTGTAAACAGAAGGTAAGCTTCATAAGGGCATGAAGTTTGATCACCACTCTATTTACCACACCCACACACTGCACAGGAGTGCCAACACCTAGCAAGTACTTTATTACAGAATAATAAATGAATCCATCTATTAATTAAAAGTATATAGTTAGGTCTTCCTAGTCAAAGAAAAAGTATAATTTGCATAGTATTCTGGACAATTTCAAGATTTGTTCAATCACAACTCTGTTTATTTTGTTTTTATATCTTTTTAAACTATTTACGTTTTAAAAGATTTTATTCATTATTTTTAGAAAGAGGGGGAGGGAAAGAGGATGAAAGGGAGAGAAACATCAATGTATGGTTGCCTTTCATTTGCCTCCAGCTATAGACCTGGCTGGAGACCTGATTTGCAACCTGGGTATGTGCCCTGGCTGGGAATCAAACCAGCGACCTTTGGGTTCGCAGGCTGGTGCTCAGTCCACTGAGCCACATCAGCCAGGACTAAGCTTTTTAATAAGCATTTTTAAAAACATTTTACAGCCTTAAATTGCAATATGTTTTATTATAACTCAGAACTCAGTGGCTTGGCTCCATTTTGCCTTGATACTTGTATAAGTTTTAGTACTCAACCTTATGAAAGGTCTATCTCATTTTATTGGAAAACAACCTTTGAAAGGTGCCATGTTAAAGAAGCATATTAAATTTAAACCCTGAATCAAAATATTCCATGACTGTATGTACATCACTTCCCTAACTGGAATACTATAGAGATATTAATTTGAAACATTTTCTTTGCCTTCAATTTTAAAAAGTTTTGTAAATTTTTTATATATTAAAATGTATTAAAAAATGTTTAAGAACCCAAATATTAACTTTACATGTGTTAGCTTGACTTTTAAACAGTGAATAGTTACTTTTAAAGCCAAGCCCATTGGGCTTTATGTGATATGACTGAACAATTCACCTCAATTTAGTAACCTTGAGATATGCAGAGACTTAATTCCTAATCACCATATCCTGATCTTAAGCAATCATATTCTACATCTGCATCAATTATTGACAATGGCTATAAGTATATGTTTTCTTTCCCCAGTCCTGTAGAAAGAACTGAAAGCAAAATTTATCATTTCTCTTTAAACTAACTTCATTTCTATATTGCAATAGTAAATTAAGGGGGATGGCTTGGGTACATTTTTTTAAAGTACAATAGAAATGTCATATTGGCCAATCATGTACTTACCTTTTCTTCCAATATTTTTTTACCAGAATAAAGAGATTAATTTGGGTTTTTAAAATTTTAAGTCTTCTATCCAATTATGTGAAGATTATAATAAGTAGTACAATATATTTTAGTCCAATATTGGAGCAAAGAGCAAGGAAATCAGTAGACAAGATAATCAATATGCTAAAACCACTCATATCATAATTGAAAGTTGTCTATCCTTTAATTAAGAAAGGAATAAACATAAATAATTTAAAAGGCACCAACTTTTACGTGATGTATGTAGGTTTTGAAACTACCCCTGGGTAACTTACCATTTAAAGCAGGCACACTAATAAGATCAAATAATTGCCTAATGAAAAGTGTTGTATTTAACCTAAGGATGTCACCTACCCAGAGAATGTCCCTAACCCATTTACTTAAAGATATTGTTGTGGCTCTCTGCCCCTGTAGCATGGGCATGCACATACATAACTGGAATGGGAATAAGGGCCACCCCAACCACCAAACACTTCAAGAACATTTGGAATAAAGAAAACTTATTATTGCATTTTTAATAAGTTACTGCTTCTCTGTTTATGTAACTTTCCTCATATATGAAAAGAAGTAGGAGACCACATAGTCTCTAAATTTCTTTTCTGTTTTTACATCTTAGGTAAGAAGCAAAACGAGGTCATATAGGAGTAGCTTGAATGCATTATTGCCAGACAGTTTGCTTAAGTAATCATTTTCCCCTACTATTTCTAAAAATGATTGTGAATCAAATTAGGCAAACCTGGCTTACTTAGCATTCTATTAACCAGATATTTCTATTAACTAGCATAGAGGACAAAAACCTCTTAGTTGCATATTTTGAAATCCATGTAGAAAAAACAAGTGCTGAATAAATATACTGATATTGACATTGTTAAAAGAAACTTGCAAACTGTGACAAAAAACAGAGTCAACTGATTAGTTTCTTCTTCTACTGATACAACATTGAGGTACTGCAAAATGCTAAAAGACATTTTTAGTCAAATAAATATTAAACTACATTCAATTTGCTGGTAATGTTAAGCTTTTAAAATTCTATTTTCTTAAAATAGTTATAAACAGAATGGATGAAACATTAGATATACTAATCTAACTGTTTGAATAAACTTGCTCCACTAGATAAAAACTTTGATTTTCACTTTAGGTTTTAGTATGTGAAACTTGAAGCAATAGATAATGAAGTCATGGGGTGGAACTCTAGGATCTGAGACCCTCTGCACATGTACACATGGTTCCTAATGCCCAAGGACATGATAGGAACTAGGCCAGATTTCATCCCTGGAGCTCTTGTTTAACCAGTTATACTCCATGTGATTTATTGAGCAAATTATATAACCTATCTACCAGCAACCTGCCCATTTAAAAAATGGGGGTAAAAATATTTGCTTTATTCAGAAATTAGAATGATTAAATAAAAAATGAATGTAAAAATTATGTATCTTAACTATTGTGTCTTTGAAAACATAAGCATTATCTCTAAATAGCTTATTCTATTACAAGCCTTGTTTACTGAAATCACGTGTTTGTAATTCCTTTCCTTAAAGGTGTAATTAAGTTTCCTCCTCACCAAAGGATATGAAATAAGTTTGTTCATCAAAGTTCCATCTCATATTTGTGGGAAGGAAGCTTTGTGTTTAAAGCATTGTGAATATAAAGGTAACTTTAGTGAAAAGCAAATATTTTTTTCCTCAAGGTTGTGTTTTAATAAATTGCAAGTTTGAGTAGGAAGAACGTTTTTCTCATTTCTTTTTGTACCCAGTTCTGAACACAGAGCAGGTACTCAATAAATGCTTACTGATAGGGAATTTCCAGAGGTGAAGGAAACTGAAAACTCTTACAGCCCAATCACCATAATTCAATGCCATGACTGGCCAGTCATTCAAATTATTTTCCTATTTCTGTAAAATCAGAAAAGCAAATGGTATTAATTTGCTTAAATTTGATGTTACATAATGGTTTTAACATGCAAAGTTTTACACACATCTTTGGGACTTCCAAAAAACAGAATGGAGCCCACTGGGTTTAAAAGAAGTTGTGAATAAAAAATAATAATTCTAAAACCAAAATTCACACACACATGCACACACATATGTATGTATGTACATACACACATCATATATATATATATATATATATATATATATATATATATATATGGCAAGGTACACAGAAAAATAAGCTATACTAAAATCTCATTAATTAGAATTCACTAAGGGCAAGGAAAGTTTGAGTAGGTGACATATAAATAAACTTAAGTAAAAATTATTTAAATTCTCCATAAAAAATAAAACTATATATTTCAGGAATAAAGACTAAACTGAATACACCTTAAAAAAGTATGGCCTTAGGCAGCAGCATTGTCCCCTCTTCGAGCCCTCCCCCACACAGAGCCACAGAGCAGTGACATGAGTTGCCCAGCCCTGGTGATTAAATAAGGCTTTGCTCCATACAACTTAAAAGGTGTGCTTTTCTACAACAGGCCAAGCTACTAAGACAGGGAATCAAGCAGCTCTACCTAATACATAGTAACAAACACAGGAAGGCTGCCAAATTGAGGAGACAAAAAATGATGGTCCAAATGAAAGACCAGAATAGGACTCCAGAAAAATAACTAAATGAAATAGAGGTAAGCAACTTATCAGATGAAGAGTTCAAAACATTGATTATCAGGATGCTTAAGGAAATCATTGGGTACTTCAATAGCATAAAAAAGACCAAAGCAGAAATTAAGGTAACATTAAATGAAATTTTAAAAAATGTACAGGGAACCAACAATGTATGGGAGGAAACTGAGAATCACATCAATGATTTGGCATATAATAAATAAATAACATTCAATCAGAACAGTAAGAAGGAAAAAATTTTACAAATGAGGATAGGCTAAGGAGTCTTCAGGATATCTTCAAACACAACAACATCTGAATTATAGGGGTGCAAAAAGAAGAAGACGAAGAGCAAGAAATTTAAAAAATAGTTTCAAAAAATAGCAAAAGAAAACTTTCTTAATTTGGTGAAGGAAATAGATATACAAGTCCAGGAAGCACAGAGTCCTAAACAAGATGGACCCAAAGAGGATCACACTAAGAAACATCATAATTAAAATGACAAAGGTTAAAGGTAAGGAGAGAATCTTAAAAGCAGCAAGATAAAAAGCAGATAGTTACCTACAAAGGAGTTCCCATAAGACTGTCAGCTGATTTCTCAAAAGAAACTTGACAGGCTAGAAGGAACTGGCAAGAAGTATTCTAAGTGGTAAAAATCAGGGACCTACAACTTAGATTACTGTATCCATCAAAGCTATCATTTAAATTGAAGGGCAGAGAAAGTGCTTCCTAGACAAAGTAAAGCTAAAGCAGTTCATTATCACCAAGTCATTATTGTATGAAATGTTAAATGGAACTATATAAGGAAGAGAAGATTAAAACTATGAACATTAAAATGGCAACAGATTCACAACTATGAATAATTGAATCTAAAAAATATATAAACTAAATAAACAAGCACAACAGAAACAGAACCATAGATATGCAAATCATTTGGAGGGTTTACCTGGGAGAGGGAAGGGGGAGAATGCAAGGAGAGAGTACAAGGATCAAGAAGCATAACTGGTAGGTACATAATAGATAGGTCATGTTAAGAACAGTATAGAAAATAGAGAAGCTAAAGAATTTATATACATGACCCATGGACATAAACTAAGTAGGGGAATTGCTAGAAGTAATATGGGTACTGGATGGAGGGGGGTAAAGGGGGAAAAATGGTGCAACTATAATAGCACAATCATAAAATACATTTTAAAAAGTGTGGCCTCATGAAAATTATTTTAATGTAACTGAAAAGACTGATTAGTAATTGGTGTATTAACTGATGAAAGGGTGCTTTAATTAATTAATTTATTTAAAATATTTTATTTATTATTTCCAGAGGGAGAGGAAGGGAGAGAGGCAGAGAGGGAGAGAAATGTCAATGTATGGTTACCTTTCACCTTGGACCTGGCTGGAGACCTGGCTTGCAAGTTGGTTATGTGCTCTGGCTGGGGAATTGAACTAGTGACCTTCAGGTTCACAGGCCAGCATAAAAGGGTGCTTTTTAAAGAGAGTTTTAAACTTGTTTAGTTAGTTCAGACACAGTAGGCTTCCTTACACATTATTAATTTTCTCCAAGAAATCCTTCCTTCAGCTTATTATCTTACATTCTAGGAGGAATTAATGAGGTTTTACTATAAAAGCATAAAAACAAAAATTTTGAACAACATTCCAGAATCAGCCATACAAAAAAAAAAGTAATAATGAAATTTTAGTTTGAAAAGCTACTACTACACAACATAGGAAGAACCAGATGTTGACACAGACAGAAGCTGAATGAGGCTAAGAACAAGAAATCCACACAGTATTGTACCAGTGATTCCTTTATTCATTAGAAATACAAAACTGCAATATTATAATGACACAGTAGAACTGCTGCTTATTAGAAGGCACTAAACTTTAAGTTTCTCAGGAGGAAGAGAGAGAGGTATTTCTGAATGCAGTGACAGTGTTATAAGCCATGGAAATTCAGTTAGATTATTCTTCCTTTTTATTGAGTTTATTGGAGTGACACTGACTAGCAAAATTACACAGGATTCAGGTATACAGTTCTAACACACATCATCTGTATTCTGTACTGTGTGTTCACCATCCCAAGTCAAGTTGTCTTCCATCACCTTTTAGCCCTTCTATACCCTCTTCCACTTCCCCCTACCGCCCCCCCACCGCCCACTGCCACACTATTGCCACTGTCCAAGAGTTTTTCTCTCTCCCTTCTTTTTTTGCTCAATTCCTTCATTACTCACCCAGCCTCCAACAACCCCCCACAACAGCTGTCAGTCTGTTCTCTATTTATGTCTGTCTCTATTTTGCTTGTTAGCTTATTTTGTTCATTAGACTCCACATATGAGTGAAATTGTATGGTACTTACATCTTCACCTCAGGCTTCTGAGTGACATGATTACAGTACAAAATCAAGCAAATAAAACCAAAACAACTAACACATGAACTCTGAGCTTCCTCATTCCAATTTCATTGATGCAGATCATCATTATTCAGGAAAAAGTGGCTTTCATTAGAGTTAAATCTAGATGTATCTCCCAAATAAAGAGTTTATAAAATAAGTTCTTCTAAATCATGTACATTTGACTTTGGAATGATGGGGAGGCACACAGATATAAGCAAACACCAAGAGAATCAGATGTGGAGTAATAATGTTGTTTCTGATGATGCCTTGGAAAAACTCTTCACTGGGAAGGGTATTGTCCTCTCTGCTTATTGATGACTTTTGTCATTAAATGCACAAAAGACTAATAACTGATATTTCCCATTAGTAATCTACAATGAGATTGCTTCTATCTGTGACCCTTAACCTCATTTTTTTAAAGCAACAAAAGCACCAAGAATAAGCATGATAAATAATTCAACAAGCTGACTGTAAAAGAGAAAAGTGGTTCTACTTCAAAAGTCTATTTTTAATAGTGTATTTTTATTTCTTCTCTCTGTCTCTTGACTATTCAGAATTGAATTGATTGTTATGCACTAGAATTTCTATTCTACCTTGACATGTAGAATTGATGAATTAGCTTTATTTAAAAATGTTTAGGTCAAACCAACCTAAGATGAATTAAATCACTTGCTTCAAGTCATTTTGCTTTTGTATGAAGGTGTATTCAAAACTTAAAGGCCTCAGTAGTTTACTTAAATTAGTATAATTATTCTCAAAATAAAAAATAATACTAGCTAGTCCATAAATGGTAACTACTATTGCATCATGCTCTATGCAAACACTACTCATACATTATTTTATCATAATTCTTTGAGGCATTATTATCCCCAGATATTAGAGAGGTTGAGTCCCTTGCTCATTGTCACAAAGCTAGAAATGGATGGTTTTAGGATTTGAATTCAGGTCAGGCTCCAAAATCCATGTTCTTTTTTTTTTTTTTTTTCAAAATCCATGTTCTTAACCACTGTACTTTCAATAACTTATACTCAGGAGATTGCTTATATGTGGTATGATAGATTCTGGAAAGCCTCTTATAGTCCTATTATTTTCCTTATCTTTGTATAAAGCCTGAATGTTCACCTTGGAAAACTTTTAATTTAAATTGTTTATCTCATGCACATGCATATAATCCAAGTTGGGAAGAAATTTTAATTCATAAAGATATAACATTCTTATATCTTATTATATTCAGTGTTTATGTAATGACTTTCACATAAACTTACTTTTGCTAATTATCTGGCTGCTCATTCAACTACTATTTAATGAGTATGTTAGATGAAAATTACTATAGGAATTCTGAGTTGAATAAGGAGCTTATTCCAAGGGACTTAAAATTAGTTACAGAGATTCATATACAGTTACAACTGAAATAAGTAAAGAGTGGAAAAGTGCTGTAACCCAGATATAAGTGATGCACACTAAAGAAGCAAGGCACACTGAATCCAGCTGCTGATATCAGCAATCCTAGAGGTATAAGAGACATGAAGGGATATATTGGGCTATTTGATAGAAAGATAAGGGGATGCCAGAATAGAGGGCTGGCATGATCATGACATAGTGTCTTCAATGTGCACAGCACATGTTTGGAAAATGGCAAGTAACTCAATGTATTTGCAACATGGCACTCACAGCAAATTGTGGGACAAGTCAAGCTAGAGAGAACCCCAACTGGGAATCTTGACTGTAAAAGTGGTTATTTGCACTTGCTTCTATGAGGTATGGAAGTGTTTGATGGTGCTAGTAACCATCTAACCTGTATTATAGGAAAACTGAAATTCTGTGGGAGAGGAATGGAGAAATGAGAAATGAGAGGTTTATGCACCAGTTCATAAAGGACTACAAAAATGTCCTCAATGGCTGGTAGAATGAAAAGGCTAGGACGAAAAGGACATTATGGAAATGAAACTGTGTGAAACTGGTCTGATTATTGTACCTTCAGTGGTTTGGCCATAGTCAGAGTGTAAAATGGGTACTGTTAATCTTTCTACATCTTATTATTATTTGTCTTCTACCCCTGCTTGTTTCTGCTTGTTTCTACCGTACCATCTCTAGTTGCCTTTGGGCAGCCAAGCCAAGCTCATGCTTTCAAATCATCAGAGACAGGCACTCTAACAGTCAGGTGCTCTAATACCATAGCATCATTGGCTAAGAATTGGAATGGATGCCTTTCCCAAGGGGAGAGTTTAGAATGGAGGTATTATACCAAAGGTTTTCTGAATGGGGGGGGGGGGGGATTAGCTGCTTTCTAGCTTAGATTTTCTTCTCTGTTTTCATATGTCACATATGGGTACCCCTAGTTTAACATGTCTCTTTCCAAAGATCAAAGACACAAGAGAAAAGAAGAAACAGTTTGGGACCACTGACCACATCTATGTGCTCTTCTCACCATTTGATAAATAGAATGTTGAAGACATACTGAGAAGCCCCTTGTCTCTACAGTCCCTGTATTGCAACAACTCCAAGGAGCATTGGTCACAGAATAATGTACTAGAATACAATTGAAAGCCTTCCGTGCCATCTCTTGCTTTTCCTGTCTCTGGGCTTTACACCAACCCATACTCAATCCACTTTTCCTGCTGTGAAGTGTGTTCACCCTACACTCCCTTTTCCACAGCACAAGCTGAATTAAAACATGAAATCGCTCACAAGCCAAGTAGAAGTAACAGCTTCTTTTAATTAGGCATTAGGCATTGTATGATCTGCTATACAAGTCCTGTCTCTGTCTACCTCCCCAATATTTTACTTATTTGCTTGTTTTGATGTAAGCATCTGTTATCCAGGACTATTTCAAGTAATAATCTCAGTAATAAATGATTTAGAATAGCTATCCTCCCCCGACTCTGATAGAGTAGGCAACATAAATTCTCTTAAGAGAAAAAATGATAAAGTTTAAGGAAAACAAAGATTTGCCATTTTTTAATTTAATTTTATTGTTGTTGTATTACATTTATCCCCTTTTTACTCCCCTCTGTCTCCTTCCCTACCCACAGATTCGCCATTCTTAAGAGTGATTATGTGTGTCCAAATTACTTCAGTTACTATAAACACATCTTTTTAGAACAGTTGGCTAATATCTTTGGCTTCTCCATTAGATTCAACTTCACAATTGTGATTAAGAACTACACATTTAAAAATATAAACTGAAAAAGAATCCTATATTTTATTGCTAAACTATGTAACATTCTTTTATTATTTTCACTGTCCCTTCTTTCCATATTCCAAGACGAGGAAGATAAATAACAGCCAGTTTAATACTATTGACAGAAACCTTTCTGCTTTGTAAACCTGCTTTCTCTACAAATGCATCATGGCCATAGGGGACAGTGAGAGCAAGATTGAAGATTCATTAATATATCCCCATAAGCAAAGAGCAAATGAATCTCATGCCTGTCTCTCAGAATATGGGGAATGAGTCATTCAACCAGCTGTCTAGGTCCCTTCTGGCTGGAAATATCAGAACTAGCATTGAATAATTTCATATTAAAAGATGAAGAAAAATATAGGTCTACTCTATGTGTTTCTATTGCAGTGTGTCATTGTATCCAATTGCAGATGGACTACAAAATATTCACTTTATTTAGATTATTATATGATGAGGCATAAACCTTATGTGGGAATATTTTATTTTGTTTTCAGACTGAATTTTGTGGCTATGAAAGTTACAGAAGACTTTTATATGAGGTGACATATCTATTGCTTCTTTATTTCTAAATGTAATAGTGAAAGGTGGCAGCTTTAGAAATGGACTGACTTATTCTTCCTCTAGTGTCTTGCAGTAAGTCTAAACCCAGCCACATTTTTGTGCTTCATCTCTGTTTTGGAGAGAAAAGCCTTACAAATGAAAGGACATAAGAGCTGCCATCTGGTCCTGGCGATTTTTCTATGTCTTGTTTATCTATTAGGTGTAGAACATCTTGTACATTAACCACTATTTGATTTAATAATTCTCATCTGTTTCTCTTGCCCATTTCCAAAGACATTTAGCAAATGAAACTCCCTTTAACATTTTCCTGAAAAGAGAAAAACAAATAATTCATTTAATGTCTCAGCCTTCTATCTTCCCTCATAAAGATCAAGCAAGGAATACACATACATCCTTCTGTTCCTTTTTTTCACAGCACAGCACTTTCTGTCCTGTGTTTGTCAGCTGGGTCCTAGGCCTACCCTCTCATTTCTCCCTTATTTTTTTTTTTTTTTTACCTTATTCATAAAGATGTAACCTATATTTCTATGATGGAGAATATTTTATTAACTGCAAATACAAAGTGGTGAATGGGATTAGGGATAATGATGTATTTTATTCTTTTCCAAATACCCTAAAATTATCATGTATATATTATTTTTATTTTTTAAATTGTAATACCTTTTATTTCTTGTTCATTTTTCCTATTAGAAATAACATTGCTTTAAAAAATGTATTTATTTACTCAACAAATAACATGGGATTCATATTATATGCCAGGTTCTATGCAATGTAATGAGAACACAATGGTAAATTTTATCTCACATGCAGTAAATATTCTAGAGGGGAAACTAGAAATAATAAAATAATCTCACATTTAATTATATAATTGCACTTATGGTAAGTGTTTTGAGGAATAAGTATCAAATGCTCTGGGAAAAGAGTAAAGCATTCTATTAGAAGAGCAAGAATTCAAATAAAGACAACAAAGTGGTCTTTATTTAGAGTGAATGTGTTAAAAACACTTTATTGCTATAAACACATTTTCTCCTGCAACTATTGATTAATGGCATAAGATTTTCCTATTAAGGCTAAATTTCAAAATTTTAAATATGAATAGCAGCGACAAAAAAAAAAAAAAAAACCACTACTGTTTTCTGTTCATTTGTTTTTGTCTTTTTGCAAAACAAGGGAAGATGTATAAGGGCAGCCATACTAGTCTGGAAGATCAGGGAGAGCTTCTCTGGAAAAGTGACGTCTAATCTTAGGTCTAAAGCTGAGTGGGAGAGAATGTTCTAGCCTAGGGAAGAGCAGTTTCAAGGCCCTGTGGCAGAAAAGATCTTGCAAATGTTGGGGGAAAAGGCCAGTTAGTTGAAGCAGAGAAAGAGTGCTGGAGAGCTAATCTGCGGAAGGAGGCAGGAGCCAGGTTATGCTGGGCTTTGCAACCCATAGTACACATTTCGGTATTTATGATGAGGTGCTCCTGAAGGGTTTTAAGCTGGGCAGTTGTCATATAAACAAGACCACCAAATCTGTTGGAAGAGTATTTTGGGAGTTAAAGTTTAACTCCAAATTTAACTCTTAGAGACAAGCTCAAAACAAGTGTATTTGTTTTCTAGAATATGCCACAGATTAAGCAAGTCCAGTTACCAAACTTCAGCAGGAACCTTGCCCTTGGTCTGTGGAGCTTTGTAGCTGCATGATTGAGGAAGCATTGTAGGGCCAGGAGCAGAAAAAACTGTAGCTTTTTCTGCAGAAATGTGGCAGCATAAAATAGCTATACTTGTTCTACCCACAACGGAGTGCTGAATAGGCCCCCACTTTTAGGGCAGGCAGTATGGAGCAAAGCTGCTAATAAAGAAAAACCATAACCAGGGCAAGATGAAGGCCTAAAAGTGTGTCAGTATAGAGAACATCCTATACATCCATTAGATTACTTTTGCATTATTAAAGTGTAGATTTAATGTAAGACCAGGTATCTGAAGTTAGTAGTTTAAAGATGTCATTTTTGTCCAAGCTACTGATTACTCTTCTCTACCTACCAGCAGGATTCCCTGCATTTGAGAATAATAGGAACTCTGAAAGCTGCCTGTTGCCTTTTTTATCTTTGATCTCTCTTTCTGGTGCTGTCACACCCTTCATCCCGTATACACTTACCCTGAGTCTGGGGTTCAACTGCCTGTAGGGAGTGAGTGATCACATGCAGTATATCCCAAATAGCCTATCGCTTTGGGGTGCACTTCTGTAGTTATATATTCCCTGGATGGACCGTGGTGTGCGTATCTGTGTATGTGTGTGTATATATGTCTGTACAAAACTGTGATGAATATGTATTAATATAATGTGTTTTCTAAGTGGAAAGATTACTCTTCTCTAATGCAATTCTCAAAATGTTAATACATTGTTTTTATTTTTTATGATAATCCTATCTAAGGCTCTTTAAGCTTTAAGAGCACTTGAATAGGTAGTTTGAGATATTTATTGTCTGTACACTGTTGAAAGACCTGATTCATTGTGAAAAGGCAGGTTTTGAAATGGATATTTTAATAATTCAGTGGTAGATGTCAATGCACTTCTGTATATGTTTATCATGCAGGTGTCTCTAGAATTTAATAAGAATCCAAGATTTTAGTGAATGATATTTAAATTGTTATAACATTGAATATAACACCCTTCTTTTAAAAATGCAGTATATACAGTTGTTTAAGCAGTGGTTGAATTAGCAATGTATTAAAACATGATGTAGTTTATTTATGTTAAATTTATGAAAAATATAATCAGTTCTTTAATGCATCTTTAAATTATTACACATTCCTATATGGAAAATAATGAGACTGTGGCATGAGGAAAGGGCTGAAATACTATATCTCAATTAATTCTAGTCTTTTTAACTTGTGGATTACAGAAAAGTCCCAGATTAAGTTGGTTGTCAAACATAATCCTCTACCTGTCTCAACTAATTCATAAGACAGGCACACTCAGGATGAACATTTATTCTTATATGGTGTGTGGGTATTTGCTTGATTCAGGTGAATAGTCTTAATCAGTAGAAGGACCATCAATAAGGATGTTATTGCCTCTCCCAAATCTACAAGGCAGCATGTGAATTTCAAAGTAAAGATAGTTTTAATAATCTCAACTTTTCAATTTTGAAATAAGATTCAGTGAGAACTCTAAATTAACTGATTGGAACAAAGTCTTTGAGAATAGAGGGCAGCCCTGACTGCTGGCACAGTGGATAAGGCACCGGCCTGCGAACCTAAAGGTTGCTGGTTGCATTGCTAGCCAGGGCACATAACCAGGTTGCAAGCCAGGTCTCCAGTCAGGTCCCCAGCTGGAGGCAGGTGAAAAGCAACCATACATTGATGTCTCTTTCTCCCTCTCTGCCTCTCTCCTTTCCTCTCTCTATAAAGATAGTAAATCTTAAAAAAAAAAAATAAGAAGAATAGAGAGCAGGTAGTGAGAAAATGCAGGTGTTTTCTGCATATAATTTTTTTTCTTTTCTATGATTTCTCCAGAAAGAATTACTTTTACTTTTAATACTGGAAGTTATATAAAGTATGCCTTAATAAGTGAGATGGTATTTATAAAATATGCTAAAGATTTGGGATGTGGTAAGTAGACAATGGAGATGAGTGGCCTGCCAATTTACTAACCTCCAATGGCCAGCTACCCCAAACCTCAGACCCTGAGGATGAGAAAGTATTTGGAAATGTGCCAAGACTCTTAAGGCCATACAATTATAAAAGAGTACTGGAGTTGTATTATCTACATTCTGAGAAGAGAAACAAATTAATAATTTTATAATATTACTGAATGTGAAAAATCATTTTAGACTATGAATAGCAAAGCAACTTAAAATCTCCAAACTGCTTTGATGCATCAAAGGTTTAGTTTTTAAGTATGACAAATCATTTTTTACAGATGTATCTTAATACATAGTATGTCTTTGTCATTATACTGAATGTCATCCTTATTCTGATTAAACCAGCATTATAATGAGGACCTGTGATATACATTATATAATGGCAATCCTTTCATAGGCTTTAACAGGGTAATATTTGCCTTTACTTAATTTATGTAGATTGTGTTCCAGGTCAGATTAAGATCTTTAAGAACTATAAATATTGAAAATATTATGGTATTCCTCTTTCCCACCCCAACTCAAAATATTAGTAGTCAAGCTGCTATAACTGTGCTAGGCAGTACAAAACAACTTATTTTCCTATAGTTTGCATTGACACTGTTGTATCGAAATTTCTGAAATTCTTACACCATTATTAAAATTATTATTAGCATCATTAATATTTGGTATCCCTGTGACTTGCTGATTTTCTAAATAGTTGCTTATTTTCAGTTAATCCAGCAGAAAATTTGCCTGTTACTCTATAGGTTTTTATTTTGCATTTTTTCCTATCAATTAAGAAAAAGAGCCCTGGCTGGTGGCACAGTGGATAAGGCACCAGCCTGGGAACCCAAAGGTCGCTAGTTTGATTCCCAGCCAGGGCAATTTAACCAGGTTGCAAGCCAGGTCTCCAGCCAGGTCCCCAGCTGGAGGCAGGTGAAAGGCAACCATACACTGATGCTTCTCTCCATCTCTGCCTCTCTCCCTTCTCATCTCTCTGAAAAATAATAAATAAAATCTTAAAAAAAAAAAAAAAAGAAAGAAAGAAAAAAGAAAAAGAAAAATGCTCTGCAAGTCTGGGAAAATACCAAAAACACAGCTACAGCATCATCTCCTCTAATCTGCTTCCTTTATTTCTGCCCTTATTAGTGCTTCAAAGTTAAACCTTAATCTTTTTCAGCACATTTCTTCCCATAGGTGGTTTTATTCCATCTTGATTTTTAACTTTTTATGACATCAGCATTACTATATCTAGTTGTTTATAAGCAGTCAAAATTTTGTGTAGTGTTAATAAGTCACTATTGCACAAAAATTATTTAACAGAAATAAATAATAATTGAAAAAATAAGTGCCACAGAAACTTACCCCAAACTATGTTCTTCCATTTATTTTTTTAAATGTGAAATCATCATAAGTTATGTTTCTAGGATGATCTAAGACAGGTCTACTTCATTCCAGGGAAAATAGTTGAGTTCCAAAATAAAATGATATTTTAAAAATTTGCTTGCTGTTTTGACCTAGGATTTGACATTTGACCTCATCTGCGGATTTCATATGTGTAGGATGGTGCAAAATGGTACAGCAGAGATCTGCCTGAAGGTTTGAAGAAACTAACAAGGTTGTGAGGGGGGAAGGCTGGTTTGTTCAGTCTTGTGGCTATTCTCTCTCTTCTCTCCTAGCTTCCTATTCTCCTCCTCTCCCTCTCTTTTCTCCCCTTTCCACCTTCTCTCATATACTCTTTCTTCCTTTCTTCTACCATCCACCACATTTCCCTGTTTCAGTCACCAGGATTAGCGGCTTCACTTTGACATCTCTGGCCCAGGTATGGGTGGCATTCTTTTTTCTTGATTACACTTGGCACAAGGTACTCTGTCATTTTCCAATAGATTTCACAAAACACAAAAGAAACACAAAAGAGCAAGGAGTGCTGAGGCATAGAAATTGTTCTTCTTATAAATTACAGGTTTCTGTTTCTTATAATGGAGACCTTGCTCATAGATCCTGTTTTACTTTACACATTATTGCAGCTGCTACAGGATGACCAAACTTAAATGCCATGGGGATGATACAGGTCAAAAGGCAGCATGTTTGAATTACTCTCTTTTTAACTACTTATCTCCACATGAGGGTTTCCTATTGATAAAGAGTACTCTTTTGTACATTTTATACCTTTATAGGGTTTTGTTCTCTGGATGCTAACTGGTATTGTTCTATTTATCTATATATAGATAATTATCTAAAAACCTTTTTCCAATGGGTTGTCCAATTTCCTCCCCAAATATATGTAAACTGAGAGTTTATGATTTTATAGTCATCTCACTCCAACCATCTGCCTCTATTGAATTAATTCAGTTTGTAGCCCAGCTTACCCTCTAGCATCAGTTATTTTTGTAACACATGGTGAGAAACCACATGCGGAGCTCAGAAGGAGAATTTGCTTTTAATTTAACTCAAATTAAAAAAAAATACACATGTACACAAAAAAGAAGACTCACGCAATATATTTGTGTTTCTTAACTTGTGGTGACAGTAGGATTTACATCTAAATGTGCAAAATACTTTAAATATATACCTTTGTTCCTAAGCATTTCTGATTATTTATGCAAACATGAGATCAATTCTCCCAGTTTGTATCTCAAACTTTCTATTTTTATATCTCTTGTCTTCTCTTTCCTACCATTTTATTTTATTCTCTGTCCACTCTCTTTCAAGTATGAAGCCAAATTAATACTGTTATTAATAAAGAAAATGTTCCACTTTTTCAGCTCTTCTTCTGGGCTTTTTTGGCATACTTTGTTTTGCTGACACTTTTAAATTACCTCTTAGGAGGATCTTCTATAACCTATTTTAGGCTCTGTTTTTTTCTGTGATTACTGCCCCCTACCTTGACTGTAGGACAACAAATATTATTTAAAATCTGTCAAAAACAAAAACTCCTAGTTTCATGTTATCCTTAGAGACCTGATGTATCTTTTTCAGTATATCTTAAAAGAACATAATGGCATTTAGTTAATGAGAAGCATACATGTGCAATAATTGGGGGCTAACTTGGTTTCAATTACATTAGTAAGATTATATACTGACCTAATTTTTGACATTTGTGAATTAAATTTTTCTTACTAAGTTTCTTCTGTAATTTTCAGTTGAATAAAATGAAGTCCCAGCCAGCCTACATGGGATGCTTTGTTGGATACTTAAAATATGGAAAAAGTGACCACTTCTCTCTCAAAAGAAAGCAGGGAATTCATTTTTAATGTTAACAAAATGATAAGCAACTAATTTAGAAATTCTGTAGTGATGCTCCCAGACATCCTAGTCTATCCAGTAATGTGCCATGTATCAAGACTTACTTGCCATCAGTCCTAAGGAGCTACCCCCAAATATCTCTCTAATTCTCTGGAAATGCTCTTCTAGGGCCTTGCAACTCCCAAGCCCCTGTCCAAAGAGAGAAAATCTGAATTGTCTTTGTATGGCTCAGTTTTTATCATTACAAACTGAGTTGACATGGTACAAACCATGTCAACACTTATTGGTGTATTGGTCCCAAGTGCTGTCTTGGACAACAAAAGTTAGGAACATCAAACAGAAGTGGATTGAGGCAGGTCTTTAGAACAGGTAGAATTCCTAATTTGTTGAGTCAATTTTCATTATAAGAAAATGATAAAAAGCAAGACTATTAAGGAAGTTTACTGAGGGAAACATCTCAAGATAAGCCCTTGTCATAGAAATCCTTTTATTTTTGATGCCAAGGCCTGAAATCAATTTAAATGGATACAGGAGTCTTTTCTATTACCAATTACAAGAGGAAATTCAAGTGGACCAATCCATATATGGAGAAAAAAAGCTTCTGACACAGTGGATTACAAAATACATTCAAATATATATGCCATCATTTCACTTAGCAGATACTTCATTAGAAATATTTTATTAAGAAATACGGGAGATCTTAACAAATAATTCTTCAGTTACTAGCTTCTGTAATATCATCCTCATAAAGATACTTTGATCACACTTATTTTACAAAGGAAAAAATAAATTCTAAGAGCTATTTATTTGTTTATTAAAAAATTATCTTCCTACTAAGGAGCAGAATTGGATTGAACTAAAATATGACTAAATTTTTAGCTCTCTCTCCTCAAAATCCCATTTGTCTAGCCAGATCTAAAGACAGATCAAGGAGAGTACAGAAATAAACAAATGAGAAATATTCTTTCATTGGTTTTTAGTTACCTCACCATCTTAGTATGAATTATTCTACTATTTTACTGATGCTGTTTTCAGTGTATGCCAAGTCTTCACCTACTTCCAAATGCATAATTGATTCTAAATCTTTGTTGATAATATTTTCTTAGAACAATACATCACTTCCTACCATGTCAGGGGTGTCAAACTCATTTTCACCAGGGGCCACACCAGCCTCGTGGTTGCCTTCAAAGGGCCAAATATAATTTTAGGATTGTATAAAGGTAATTACTCCTTAACAGCTAAGTGAGTTGGGTAGAAACAAGGTGCTGGCTGGATAAAACAAGGTGGAGGGCTGAATTCGGCCCTGGAGCCTTGTGTTTGCCCCCCATGATATATATAAAACCATCTAGTGTTTCATTTAGAGAGAAAGAGGGAAAAAAGAAAAGTGAGGAAAGAGATCATGAGAAGACCTATTTGAGCTTTTAGGTATCTTGGTTTATATTAATCTTTCTGATTCATAAAATGGATACTACTGAGAAAAGTTGGGGTACAAACTAAAGAAGTAAGGAGGAGAAGGCATATAAGTATTTAGGATCAAGACACGTGGCCAAAAACGTACACACACACAAAAAAAAAACCCTGAGTTTTCTGCTTCATCTCTCTTCTGTGGTCTGTTCTCCATTAGTGAAAAATCCCAGTTCCAGAGCTAGTGCTCTTGCTTTCCTCCCAGGAATCCTAATTGACTTCAGGAAGGCGTCCACTCCTGTCCTTTCTCCAGGGTGACTTGACCATTTGCCCCTGGGAGACTTGAGGTAATTCCCACTCTGCCAGCCTTCCCTGCAAAGGACAGGAAAAACCTAGAGAGTCAGAGAGGAAGGAATGAGGAAGATAATGAAAGTTCTGAGAAACAATTATTTATGGAAACACTTGCCCCTGGAAAGAGAGATAATGTGGGAGAAATAGAAGTAGCTGGGGCATGGGATTTGGGCAGATGATCAGGGTTTAGGATTCTATGAAAATATCATGGGAACTCTATTTCCATTGTACTTGTTGAGGAGCTTCCTTTGTGTTATATCCAGCAGCCTGTTTTATGTGTCCTTGGCAAAGGAATCCAATAATCAGTGACAATGTCAACATTACCAGTAAGATACAAATAAAGCCTGGATTGAGAATTAAGTTGAGCTTTAAGAAGGCAGATTTAATGACAAAGGACTTTGAAATCAAACAACTCCCAGGTGAGATATTGACATCATTCATGGCAATAGGGGATTTGTTTATATTAAGGTGTGCATGAGGGTGAATATCTAAACAGGCTGGTGAGGATGGCTGTCCAGGATAGGAAGTGCCAGGCAACAGTGCCCCGTCACAGGAGCCCACTGAGATAACTTGAGGGCTGACTTTGTTGAGGATTCCACTATTCTACTTTCCTCCTCATCTATTTCTCCCTCCCTTCTCTTTATAGCCTTGTTTCAGTAATACTTTCTTCCTCATACCTTTCCATTGCTTCCCCTTGTGCAGCCAACCAACCATTATCCAACCAAGAAGGTTTTACCTCTCTGCTTGGGTTCAGCAGTGCTATAATTGAATGTTTATCCTTTTTGCCCAACAAGTTTATAGGTTAAATTCCAATGCCCAGCATGACAGTATTAGGTAGTAGAGCATTTGGGGGATGATTAAGTCATGAGAGTGGAACCCTCTTTTGTAAGATTACCCTCAAGCCCCTGAAAACAGATCCTCTGGCATTATGAGGACTTTATTCCTAATAAAATGTGTAAGAAATTATTCTTTCTCTACTAATATGGAGTTTGACAACAAGCTTGGCATGAAAGGGTTAAGGGATGAGTCCATTTTAGTTCATCTGTATAAACCTTTTCACAATTTGCTAGGAAAACAACTTCAGGGCTTTGAGTTAATGGTGGTGTTAGGAGAGAGAGAGAGAATGAATGGAAAAGAAAAAAGAGAAGAAAGCAAGGGGACAACAGAATGGCAGTGACAGAGACAAGGGAGCAGGGAAAAGGACATTGAGTTCACATGTTTGAGCTGATCTGAATGGTCAGTGGATCCCTTTTCAGAAGGGACATGTCTCTTGTCAGCCTCTCATCTATGATGGATTGTAAATAATATTCTAAATAATACAGAGAGGTAAATATGACTCTTACAAAGGAAAGACTGCCTTATGTATCTATCCTTTACCGCTCTCACTCAGCCCCAGTCTCTCTTATGTGAATGTTTCACATGGAAGACAGGGCACCCCTGAAATCGCATCACTCCTTGTCATTGGCTGGGCACCACAATGGATGGAAGTGGATTGGAATAACAGTGACTTCTGTGTCAGCTGCATCAGAAGCATGGGGTGGGAGATGTGGAGAGGAGGGCTGACTCAATGGAGACTTTATTGGATTGGTAAGCTTTTAGCTGGGGCCTGCAGCTTTGAAAGCAAATATCTCCCTGCTTGTGGAGGTAATGGAGCTGTTAGGGTGCTATTCAGGACTAAGAAAAAAACAGAACTCATTATGCCCACGATAATGGGCTATCTCTTAGCCTATTTATGAGGTGAGATAGAGCCCCCTCAGCACCTGCTCTGGAACTGGGAGCTAATGAAGTCAAGCAGCATAACTGTCCAGGGAGCAGACGAGGAAGAGGCAGAAAAAAAGAAAGAATGAAATGGAACTGCAACAAAATAGAATAAACAACAGAGAGTTTGAGAAAATAAAAGAAAGAAAAAAACTAAAAGAAAGAAAAGGGACCTGTAAAGGTAAGAGAGGATTAAGAACAGAAAGGGGGATATGAGGGAAAGGAGGGTTTAAAGGAAAGGAGGGGAAGTCAAATTGCTCTGAGATCATGTCTGCTGAGGACCAGTAACCCACAATCCACCTCACTACTTATTAGCTGCATATCATAATCTCTGATTTTCTCTGTGTAAATGGGCAGGGCATAGAGTCATCTGTTTTTCAATAAAGCAAACTATCACATATAGGGACACTTCATTAACTTGGGCTCCATATTTTTTCTTTTGGAAAAGGGTTGAGGAGAGAATGGATGTTTCCTTTGAAAGAGCAATGATTCAAAAGTATTGAAAGCAAAATGGCATTCTTTCGAGAGATTTAGGGAATAGGTATTTAATAAGTCATGATGCTTGGTCCACTCATCTACTGATAAATGATAATGGAAAAAATACAATAAAAAATGAAAAACACATATCATGATGTATTTCTTTTCCACCATCCTCAATATGGCCTCAGCAAAGGACAAAATAGTAGCTCAGATAATGAGAGAGGGGGACACAGAGAGAGAGACGTACACACAGCAAAAGAGAATGCATTAACCGTCCACAGGACAGAGACCAGAGGCCTTGGCTTTGGCCTGGGTTTGGGTTTGGAGTATGTCTTGTGCAGCTCCACTGCCCTCTAGTCCCCTCCAGGACTGCAGACACAGCCTCAGTGGATTGTTAAAAGAAACTAGTGCTGTCCAGGCTTCTCCACACCTTAACCAGTGTGGCCACCCTGCTGAGCTTTTGGGCCTTTACTTAGAGAAAGGGAAAGGAAAGAGGACAAAAAGAAGGAAGAACAGAAATGTTAATGTCTCTAGTAGACAATGTTCAATGCTTGCCCACAACCATGACACCACAGTGTTTTTCTTTGGTGGATTCCAGGTGCACTCCCCAAATTGCCTTTTTCTCTTATATCCTACACCATCCCTTGCCTCCATTTACTTGTGTCTTCCTTGTACTTTTTTCTTTCTCTGTTGTTTCCCTTTTGTGGAACTGTAATGTTTATTTAATCTCTGAGAAACTGTACTGTGAAAGAAACAAAGAAATGTCTGATGGGGCTCTGACTTCTAGGAGCTCACAGTCAAGCTAGTGAAACAAAACCAATAAACATGACCCATTTAGCAAATAACAAGTCTGATGAGTCTGATGCTACAATGTGTGAGGGAAATATGAAACAAAAAGTGCAATTGTATTATTCTTTGTACTTCTGGCTATAAATGCAACTGCCCACATTCCCAAAATGCTAAGCAACCAAGGTTTAAATCCATTTCACTCAGCCTGTGAAGGACCACTCAGAGTTTAGTGTGTCAGCAAAAAGGAGAACTTGGCGCATATCCTACCAAACACATCATCAGGACGAGGCCCGTAGATTTGACTAATGGATGATTCTATTTTATTAGAAAGAAAAATTTCTATATTTTTTATTTATCCTCCCTCTCTTTCTATAACTCAAGAGGAGGGAGGGAGGGAAGGAGGGAGCGATGTTGCACTGAGTAAAGAGGAAGCATCAGTACACACCTACCTACATACATACATTATGCATGTCCACAGACATGAACATACACTGATACCCATTCACATACATGCACATACACACAGCATGCCTCTTCCTTTCCCACCTAATTGTTCAGCTCTTGGTTTATCAAAGGGCTTTCTTTTATCGCCCAACATCTAATATTGTGTTTCCAAGTTGCCAGAGCAAAGACAGCAAATCCATTTTTTCCACGGGTGACAAAGAAGTCAATTTATAGTTAGTCCAGAGGAGAACAGAGATCAAGTGATTTTCTACCTTTTTCTCTGACCATTGTTCTAAAATATGCCAGCAGGGAATCCAGAGATACATTTTAGGTGTCTATTTTCTGTGTGTACATTTACGCACAGAATTAGAAATGGGTTGAGATGATTCAAAGAAATTTAGTTTACCCCTAATCCAAAAATAGTACTCCAAATTATTTTTGGAAGTTAAAAACAGCTGAGTGGCTATACATATATTCCTATTTTATTAATTACACGTACATCCTTTTATACGTCCTAAATTTGACTATTTCATGTACAGGGGCTCATAAACCCTTCTAGGTAAGAATCCATGTTTTCTTTTTCCACTATGTTTAAAACCAAGAATATTCCTAGAAGGTTTGGTTTCCTCAGACCTATAGCATTTTTTCAAATCCAGTGAACAGCTTTGATAGTGAAACTGAAAGATGGCTGTGCTTATCCATGCATTTTGCAGTTTCCCTGCCAAATGCAGCATAACAATCCTAGCATAGGAAACTGAGCCCATCTCCACCACTCTCTAAACAGGGGCCTCACAGTGCTCTGTAGAGGATCCACGGGTCAAATAGCTAAGAGATCAGAACCATTGTAATTGGACCCAAACTGATGTGAGAAAGAAAACAAATGCTTTGTTTTCCTAAGAGTAAGACCAAAAACAGAGATAGGAAATAGAGGTTAAGGAAATTCAAGCAAAACTATGTCAGAAAAAATTCACTTTTTTCTTCTGTCCAAAATACTCACCTTTATCAAAGCCCATGGGATTGCATCTTTGCATAATATGTTTAGCCTCCAAGCTAATCTCTCTGCCTCTACTCAACTGACAGAACAATTCTAGTGTATTAGTTGGAACTTTATGAAATTACTATTTTAGTAGATCAAAGATGGTCAAATATTGGCAATTTTATATGGTTCAATTGGATTCTTCACTTATTTCCGTTATGATTCTTGTACAAAACTCTGTAATGTCAAACTAATACCTTATAAATTAAAACCAAAAATCTGGAACATGAAGCCCATGAGTTCCCTTGGCCTGACAGGTACTCTGCCTCCCTGTCCCTGAGCCAGTGTAGACTGTCCCCCTTCTCCAAACACCCTCTGTATGTGCTGCAAATTCTAACTCTGGAAAGTTCAGGGTTTTTTGTAGTATTCCTTTCTTTTCTATTATAGTTATCCATCCCTTCTATATACTATTTATACAAATACCAAGCTTCCTTCAAGGACTTGTACACAGCCTATATTAAGTAAGAGGGTTCCCTGAAAAAATTGATACTTTACTGAAACTTCCTTTTCTGGAAAATCCCCTCATATGTATGGTTATACTTGCCTCGATCATGCCATATCCATAGACATATAGTGTTTTAGTAGACATCGTTACTTCAATTGTGAGTGCCTTTTCTATGCCTGATTAAACTTTAAGAACTTCTAGGGTAAACATATCTTGGCTTTTCATTTATGTATTCATTTGGCTCTGTCTACACCAAGTACCAGGAACAGGTCTCAGACACCAAAGTAAATCACACTGGTTAAACCAACCCTTCTCCAACAGTTACCTCAGTGTAGTAACCACAAAATGCCACTCCAGACACCAGGAGTAGCCTTGAAATTGCACCTTTCCTTCCAACTCCTGGGATGACAATTTGTGAATACATATTGCTCTAGTAAGTACTGGTACTGAGTCATAGAAGAAAGAAAAATAACACAACACCAATCAGCCAGATAGTCCTTCCTAAACCTGCCTCCAGTGTTGATTGTTCTAAATCATTACTTAGCCAATCTGTGTGTTAGTAAAATGCCTAAAGACACACACCAGGCACACAGGAAATACTGCTGTTTGAGATGATGAAGCATCATCATAACAAGACTAGCCAAAGTCCTTGAGAGCTTACCGTATGCCAGGTGCTACTGCAAGTTCTTCAGAAGCCTATCTCACTGAATCTTTACCAAGCCCTAAGAGGTCTGTGTACTTCTACCTTTGATGAAATTGAAGCAGATGTGGCTAAGCAACTTGCTTAAACTCATTCAGTAGGAAGTGGTAGAGCCTAAAACATATATCGGAGCTGCCATCTTGTTTAGGATGCTCTTCTGGAGATCGTAAGATCTCAATATATCAAAGAGTCCCACTCCAAGCTAAATGACTTGCCCAAGATTTCACAACTACTCCCTGGCTGAGCTAGGAGTGAATACAGGTGCTTTAGTTGTTATTGACTCCTAACCCAGTGCTGTTCCAACTAAACTTCACTGTGGTTCATGAACAAGATGAAAAGAGTGAAGTTTAGGAGGAGGAGTTCTATGTTGGCCTTATGGATAAATGATTTATTTATTTATTTCAACTTCACTATTGAGCCATTGCTTTATGTAGATGATAGGAGAAATATTTCTCTGATGCCTGGAAAAACAGAAAATGGAAATGACAAGGTCTAGAACTGTCCCTGCCTAACTCAGATTATACATATATACCATTCACATGTAATTTTTCCATTGGATATGAGTTTCCAAAGGCTTTCAGGCATGGTGAAAACTGTCTGCAATTGGAATTTCTCCAAGTATAATAAGAATTTGGCCTACAAGTTATTTCAATGCAGTTCATGTTTTCAGGGGACTGGGAAAAAAGTAAAAGTACTTTTAAGACAGACAACAGTAAACCAACAGCAAATTTGAGTATCCCTTATCTGTAGCTTAGTAAGATTTGACTAGTCCAAAAAAAATTTAAAAAGTACACACAAATCATTACAACTATATTAATTTAAAAAATTTTTTTTAAAGATTTTTATTATTTTTTAGAGAGAGAGGGAAGGGAGAGAGGCAGAGAGGGAGAGAGACATCAATGTATGGTTGCCTTTGACCTGCCTCCAGCTGTGGACCTGGCTTGCAAACCGGTTATGTGCCCTGGCTGGGGAATTGAACCAGCAACCTTAGGGTTCACAGGCCAGTGCTTTATCCACTGTGCCACCAGCCAGAGACATATTACAACTATAAACAAAACCATGATAAGACTGACTTGGGTTTCTGTTTTTGGTCCAGATTGCTTTTGGGACACTCTAATCTAAACACCTTTATTATATTTTTAACTAATCGTGGACCTCAGAAAGTAAGCTGTCGCTGCAGATACTCCCTTTGTTTGTCTTGAGAGGAGGGTCAAAGCTCCTATAGACAAAACATTCTCCTCTTGCTGTTATCTTTTCTCTCAAAATTCACTACAAGTTCACTTCTGACACCAGGCCTGTAGGTTTTCTATACATCAAGCAATTCTGCAACACCATCTGGGTGTCCTATAATTCAACTC
The DNA here is from genome assembly GCA_004026585.1 of Noctilio leporinus. NCBI lineage: Eukaryota > Metazoa > Chordata > Mammalia > Chiroptera > Noctilionidae > Noctilio > Noctilio leporinus. The sequence continues at coordinate 144,526 of PVIW01001975.1, read as the reverse complement.
ACATCTACTGCCATCTACCTAAAGACATGGTCAGATCCCACAGGTTAAGCGCTCTGTCCAACAAGACTACACCCCTACCCTCATTTTAGAAGCTTATTAAGTGTCCAGGTTGTTACCTAGTCTTCTGAATCCACCTGGCTGTAGGTCAGATGATACAATGATCCTCAATTAATTTGCTAGAGCAGCTCACAGAACTCAGAAAAACATTTTTTCTTAGTAGATTACCCATGAACTACAAAAAGAGGCATATAGGGCAAGGCATATGGAAAAGGTTATGGAGCTTTCATGTCCTCTCCCCAAATATATATGTGTTCAGCAACCAAGAAGCTCACCCACAACCATCCTCTTGGGTTTTTATGGAAAATGGATTACATAGACATGATTGATTAAATGTTTGGTCAATGGTGAATGAACTCCATCTCCAGTCCCTCTCCCCTCCCTAGAAGTCAGGGGTGGGGTGGAAAGTCCCAATGTGCTAATCTTGTTGCTGGTTTCCCTGGCAACCAGCCCCCATTCTTAGGGGGCTTTCCAAAAGTCACCTCATTAACATAAACTCCTTTTGCTTGAAAAGAGCTGGTAATGAGTAACAAGATACCTTAATTGCTTTTATCACTTGGGAAGTTCCAAGAGTTTTAGAAGTTCTGTACTTCTTTTCCTTTCTTTCTTTCTCTTTTTTTTTTTTTTTTTTTTTTAAGATTTTATTTATTTATCCCAGAGAGAGGCAGAGAGGGAGAGAGACATCAATGTATGGTTGCCTTTCTCCTGCCTCCAGCTGCAGATCTGGCTGGAGACCTGGCTTGCAACCTGGTTATATGCCCTGGCTGGGGAATCGAACCAGCAACCTTTGGGTTTGCAGGCCAGTGCTTTATCCACTGTACCACCAGCCAGGGCTGTACTTTTTTTAACACAGAAATGAATACTCCTTATTTTAAGTCACAGTATTACAGCTTCCATGCCATCTCCCACTCCCCATGCTCAATGCTCCCTGACATTCAGCTACCAGAACGTGGTCTGTTTCATTCTCTGACTTGCTTTCTATTTTTTCTTTCTCATTTTATGCTCTCTTCGTTTCTCCACTTCCCTCTTTGAGTTCCAACCCCTCGCAAAAGAAACCACAAAAATTCAAGCACAGAGTTACCAAGTTTTTCAGGGAGTTAAGATTGTTTTCCTGAGCCCTTTGTTTTATGCCTGAGTTTTACAATGGACCTTATGGAAATCCAGTTGATGTACTTCATTTTCTTCATCTATAAAGTGGGGTCGCAGTGCTGGCCTTTCTCTTAAAAGATCACTGATACGTTCCACTCTAGAGAGCAGAGCCCATGTTAACAAAGAGCTGCACCACTTACACTTGGTGCCTGAGCCGGCCGCTGGGCAGTGAGCTGAAGTAACAGCACAAGATAATGAGGCCAGACCTGGCTGCGGTGACCGGGGGCCCTAATGAGATTTCCTACAATGAACACACATCCAGCATTTTGTTTTATTTCATTTTAATTGAAAGCTTAGGAACTGCTTCATGCTTCATAAACGTTTTGTTATTTTCAGATCAATCTACTATACTGGAAAACTTAATAAACAAATAAATAATAGTCCTGCTGAGTTGTTCAGCATTTCTTATTCACATTTCACGCGCTTCATGCTCTGCCTGCAAAATCTTGTCCTTGTTTTTTTTTTTTTCCTTCAGACATTAATTTTCAGAAAGAAATGCTCTGCTGCAGGAAAGGGTGGTAGAGACCACAGCAACCCTCTTCTGAACTATTTCTCATTTGGCTAGTTTTTAAATTCTATGTAATGTCTCATGGTTAATAATATTGTTTTACAAATAAACAACCGGGTCAGGATTGTTTTAGTCATTATCTTTTTTTTTTTTTTTTTTCTTTTTTTAAAGAAAGCAATGACAGCGTTGTTGGAAATATGCAACTAGCCTAACATGGTGGCATGTGTGCTGAGACTAATAGAAGGCAAACCTCTAGGTCTCTTAGGATTCTGCCCTGATGCCCTCCTGGTCTTGCTGCTTCTGCATAGACCACCTTGAAAAGTTTGGACCTTAATAAAAGGAAAGGAAATTGATTGAGTACACAATATGGGTTACCGGTAATAAGACTGACTGTAGAGTGGGCGATCCCAAATAAATTCTGCTCTTATTCCAATCACAGGCAATTAATGGAAAATCCCAACTATATTCTCAATCTCCAAATCCCTGAAAGGAAAGTTCCTGGATATAATTATTCCTTGGGTATAGAAATTATTATATGCAAAGAACTTAGAACAGTGTCCCACACCTAACAAATACTCAAAAAATGCTGTGATCATGAAGATTTGTATCTCATGTGTCTGACCCAAAGGTGGCACACAGTAACTACTTGATGGTAATTGTTACGTTGTTAAAAATGAATAAATACATAGCTGTATTCCCTAAAAGTTTCATAAAAGTGGCAGATAATTTTGTGTATTGCCCCCACTCTTCTTGGTGGACCTTCTTGAGCCCCATGCTCCAGAGCTTCACTAATGTAACGTTGGACCATAAGAACCACATTCAAGGCACTGAAAAATGCTAGGGACTCAGGACAAGAAGATCCTTGCATCAGTGATGTACTTCAAATATAAGGGCCAGAGTCTCATGTGATAAACCAGAACCAGGGACGTAATCCTCAGAGCTCTTTGTCTAAATCTATGCTTACATGGCTAGAATTTGACTTTTTCATAATGGCATGAGTAAACAAACAAACACACACAAAAAACACATCAAGGACAGAAAAGAGAGAAATAAATGGGAAAAACAAAAGCCAGTGAAAATGCACTCAATTTCTTATATAACTTGGGGGCTGAAATAATTTCTGTGTACCTACTGTTTATCTAATGGTTGTCTGTTTAAGCTTTAAGACCTTTGAGAACTGAGATCACAGATGATTTATTGTAGTAGCAACCACAACCTGTGGCTTTTGGATTGATATGGGAAAACCCAGGGGAGGGGATCCCAAATATCAAGGAAAAGGTGACTTTACTTTTAAAGAGAAAGTGACTAGAATTCAGAATGTTACTGGCAAACAGAGGGCCTTGGTCCCCCTTGAGAGTTGTCACAAGTGGCAGACACTTTAATTTTGGTTTTACTATGAATGATGAATATCTATGTTGACTCAAATGGGGAGATGGTATATGTATACCAATATACGTCAGTGGCCACATCCAGTACTACTACTTGCTTTACTAGCTGGATCTCTCTCTAGGTTAACATGTCAAATGCTAAAGAAATGAGATTATTCTCCTACATGTTTCTAGGATGATTAGGAATCTTATGGAGAAGGGTCAAAGTTAAGGAAGTATGGGTTTCACCAGGACATAGACACATAGATAAATCCTAAGATTTATACTTGCTATCTCTCTCTGTATGAGTAGCTATTAGGTTAGATTATACGAAGCTAGATAGATACATTATGCTCGATTCTGTGATATCATGCAGTCTTACCTTTTCTCATCTTTAAGAATAGTAGGAGAACCAAGATGGCAGAGGAGTAAGTGGAACTACACTAATCTCCTCCCAACTCCAGACTGGAATTACAACTTAATTGGGGAGAAATCATCCAGAATAACTAACAGAACACCAATTAAAGAGAAGTCTTATTATCACTGACAGAACAGAAGAGCCACTTCATCACAACCTGACCAGTAGAAAGTGCAGAGACATAAGAGGGCTGGCTGGGCTCCCACGGACAGCAGCTAAAGGGACAGAGAAATATCTCAGCAGCCAGGAGTTGCACTGGAGAAAGGTGGAATCTAAACCCCCAACTGGGTTTCCCAGCCCACAGCAACAAAGCTGAGAGTAAAACAGCACCTAGCTGTGAAAAGCAAAAAGTTGCCAGGTTTAGCCAGATTGACAGAGACACTGAGTTCTTAAAGGGACCACACATGAAAATATAGTGGCACCCACCTACCCTGGGCTCCAGCAGAGAAAGGGCAGAGTGGACCAGAGACACTTAAGGAGGGTTTGGATCAGTGGCTTTAGGGGGAGAGTTGAAGGAACAGCTGGTGAGACCAATGCTGACCAATCCCCCATACAGCCAGCAGACCACTCTTCTCCAAAGGGTAGGAGCCTGAGGGGAAGTCACAGCCCCACCCATGGAAATTAATCCACCCCACCCAGCAGTGTCTAAACCTGACTTCAGATCACAGGTTGATTGGATTAATAACTGATTTCATCTGCCCCGCCAAGAGATTCCTAAAATTGACCCTTGATCACAGACTGATTGGATTAACAACTAAAGGAGACAAAGACAGTGGATCTCTGGTAGTCTCCAACTGGCTGACTAGGCCCAGACTAGGACATAAACTGATGTCACCAAGCACAGGTCCAGAAAGTAAAAAAAGTGCATGTACCTCTACACCACAGAAGGCCACACAACTAAGACAGTAAGTCAAAGCAGACCAATCCAAGAAACAGAAACAAACAAGAGTCACCTGAAATGGGGAGACAAAGAAATAAACCCTCAGCAAATGGAAAGGAGGAATCCCCAGGAAGAGTGCAAAATGAAATAGAGACAAGCACACTCTCAGATAAGGAATTCAAAATAATGATAATAGAGAAGCTCAATGAGCTCAGTAAGTTCAAAGAAAACTACAAACAACTCCAGGAGAACTACAAAGAACCCCAGGAAAGCTAGCTACAAGGAACTTACCGAGAACTACACTAGCATTAAAAAGGACATAGAAATCATCAATAAGAGCCAGGAGGAAATGAAGGATACCATTTCTGAATTGAAGAACACAGTAGAAGGAATCAAAAGCAGGCTAGAGAGAGCAGAGGATCAGATCATGGAGCTGGAGGTCAATGTAGAAAAAAATTCCCAGGCACTGCAACAAAATGAAAAACTGAAAAAGAATGAAAAGGTTTTAAGAGAGCTGTAGGACAACATGAAATGTAATAATATCTGTATCATAGGGATACCAGAAGGAGAAGAGGGGCGAGGGATAGAAAACCTCTTTGAAAAAGTAATGACAGAAAACTTCCCTAACTTGAGGAGAGAAAATGTCATGCAAACTCGGGTAGCACAGAGGGTCCTAAGAAAGATGAACCCAAACAGGCCCACTCTAAGACACATCATCATTAAAATGGCAAATTTCAAAGACAAGGAGAGAATCCTAAAAGCAGCAAGAGAGAAACAGCTAATAACATACAAGGGGGCTCCAATAAGGTTATCAGCTGATTTCTCCACAGAAACACAAGGGAATGGCAAAAAATATTTCAAGGATTGAAAAACAAAGGCCTGTAACCAAGAATACTCTACCCAGCAAAGCTGTCATTCAAAATGGAAGGTAAAATAGGAGCTTCCCAAACAAAGGAAATCTAAAAGAATATATCTTCACCAGACCAGCATTGCAAGAGGTGCTAAAGGCTTTGCTTTAAGAAAAGTAAGAAACAGAGAGACAGACAGAAACACAGGTACAAAAGTAAATGGATTAAATGCACCAATCAACAGACATAGAGCAGCTGAATGGATAAGAACCAACTTTAACTTATGAATGCTTTAAAGTGATCTTGTTACAAATAGATTTTACTAAATAAGGTACAATTTTGTATATTACTTGTAGCTGCATTACTGCAGGTTAAGTTTTCTTAGATTGGAATAATTTCACAATATGGGAAAATCAGGTTACTTGCAATAACTCAGAAAAATCAAATGCAGTTAAGGAAGAAGAAAAACCTAAGAAAATGTGGATGTATATTACATAGAAGACATGCTATCTTTCTTATTCACTGCTATAAAATATGTGCTTATTTGTGGTGTGTAATACATAGATTTTGTTAGCAAATTATGTTTTAAATAGCAACCAACTGGACATGGCTGTGTTGTGAAATCAATCAATCTTTAGGTTAGAAAAGGTGCTGAGAATGAAGACGAATTTGGATGAAGGTTGCAAGCTACTAAACTATATGATTTTTGTACATAGATAATATATATTCTCATATTAGCTTATAAATTAGATGAGATTCCTTTCAACTAAATTGTGGACATATACATGTCCAATTATGAAGGCCCCAAACTGGGGATGCTTGGGAAAAGAAATTAATGCTCTAGTAAACTTGATTATTGAAATGTGAACATACCTAATCTCTACTTCAAAGACTCTTAAATAGTTCAGGGGTTAGTTTAGGACCACATAGGAAGTCAACCACAAGTTCAAAAAATAGCTAGAATACTATTCTACAAAATTATTTAAATTCTAGGGATTTTAATTTTTTACCTCAACTTAGTAGACATAATAATTTCTACTCTGGGGACCAGCTGAGTACTGCAAGTGCCATTATTTCTGAAGGCTTCAACTTGTAAAACACATGTAGAGGAAAAACAGAGTACTTACTGAAAGAAGTAAGACCTGTGCACAGCCTAAATAAATAAATAAATAAATAGATAAATAAATAAATCTACTATTTAAGATGGAAACTCCAAAAAGAATAAGTTGTAGTCTCTGTAGCTTAAAATAAAGTTGAGTTGTATTATTGGAGTGGGAGGATCTGAGTCAAAAACCAAATTTATTTTTTACTATGGGTTTGGCACTGTCTCTAGGACAGCTTTCACAAAAGTGAGTTCTGCAATACACCATTTCTGTGATATATTTCAAAAAAATAGCATTCCAGAGTATAAGTATTAAAGAAGAAAAAAATCTGCTTAATTTTGCTACAATATATCTAAAACACTAGTACTTAACATGTAATAATTATGTAAGCTATTGGCATATTTTAACTTTTTTGTATTAACTCTTCAAAATCCAGTATGTACTTTAAATATGTGTAAAAATATGTATGGGTATAAATGTATTTTTGTATGTGTTTGGTAATATTGCAATTCATATTACTTAAAAAAGTAATTCTTTAAACAAATGAATTCATGTAGGCATTCTGGAATAATGAAAAGAAAACTATGTATTAATATGATTTGAGAAGCTGATAGAAGGCAGTAATTAAATGGTGAATTTTCTGGATCTGAAAGGAAAAAAGAAAAAGTACATATTGGTAGTTAGAGAATAGACAGGGGGATGTTAAAAAGAGCAAAAGAAATAGAGAAGCCAAAGAACTTACATGCATGACTCATGGATATGAACTAAGGGGGACATTGCTGGAGGGAATGGGGAGGGGGCCAAAGGGGGGAAAATTCGGACAACTATAATAACAAAATACATAAAATATATTAATAAAAAAGAATAGTAAGTAGAGAAGAGATAAACAAGAGGAAGAGATGGGATTGTGCTTTTATTTTTACTTGTTCTTGATAAGTGACTTTGGCTTTTCCTCTGTAATACAACTTCATTGGCCCATCTGAGATATATTTGGAAACTGAGTACCAGCTTTATTTTGCCTAATGTCTAAGAGAACAGAAGTTAGTATCCAAAAAGGAAAAAAAAAAATTCTTGCTAAAGCCCTTGTTTGTTGGCACAGTGGATAAGGAAGCACTGGCCTGCAAACCCAATGGTCACTGGTTCAATGCCCAGGCAGGGTACATAACCAGGTTGCAAGCCAGGTCTCCAGCCAGGTCCATAGCTGGAGGCAGGTGAAAGGCAACCGTACATTGATGTTTCTCTCCCTCTCTGCCTCTCTCCCTTCCCTTCTCTCTGAAAAATAATAAATAAATCTTTAAACACACACACACATAAACTCAAACAAATTTGATCAAGAAGAATGAGTCAGGGAGGAGGAGCTCAAGAGAAGGTAATGAACAAGTTGGAAACTCTATAAATGTACTTGACCTTCAGTGAAACTTGAGTTGAACCAACATGCATGTTGATGTTCAAGGTGTGCATGAGGCGAGGTGGAAAGTTAAAGATTGTCTTGGCAATGAGCTGGTGTACTTGTTAGACATGTGACTATGTATAGGTGCCTATCAGTATGCATCAGTATGCAATATCACAGTAAGTGATCAGAGAGGAATGAGAGAGGTGAATGAGGTTCTGCCATTACTGGTATTTCTCCCCTGTTAGGTAAAAGTGCCCTCAACCCTGTATTAGCAGTCATGGTATGGATCTCACCAGGGAAAGTTGCTTTGCAATTTCTTACAACAGCCAAGTAAGGGACATAGGCAGGGAGAACCATACAGTAAATCTCTTCATTAATGAAAATCTGTTTTTAAGGCAATTTGCTTTGGTTCACAGATTATTTTCAAGATCAGGATTAATATTAATTGTAAATTTATGGAAAGTGGGTCCCCTTAGGAGACAGCAGGTTCTCTGTGCGTAGCTGTTTATATCCTCTGGGGATACATGGTTTGGAAGGATGGGGCTTGGATGACAGGTTACATAACTGGCATGATTATGGGCTGCACATGCATTCCTGATATCCAGAACAGCTGTGTGCTTGTAAAGGTTTGCGTCTTGAAGTTGAGATGGAGTCCCTTGGGCATTGTGAAGATTTACATAGGGAGTTTAGAATGGCTCACATCTTCATGTACTCTGTAATCATAACAGCTATATTAATAGTAAATGCATTTTTGGTACTTAATATGTGCAAGACACAGTTTCACTCATTTAATCCTCACAATAACCTTATGCATTAGATTTTATTATTATCTGTGTTTTAGAGAAAAGGAACATGATATACTGAAAGAGTAAGGATCTTTCTCAAGGTCATACAGCTAGTAAATGGCAGAGGCCCATAGTGAACCCACCCAGAATGGTTCAAGAGTCTGTGATAAACCATGGGACCAGCCTGCCTATGCACACACTCTAGAACTGGAATTGTATAAAGGGTAGATGAGTAGTAAGCTGTGTGTGTATGTGTGTATGTGTGTATGTAAATTACATCCATGCAAAGAATACTTAGCAACATAGCATGCTATGAGATCTACATGACATATAGTAATATTTCATCAATCCTAAGGTGTATATTTGATTCACAAATTAATATTTCTGAAATCAAATTATATCTTAGATAAGAAAGCCTTATATTATAATTTAATTGTTCATCTATGTTTTTTTCATAATGACTCAAAATAATTCATGAGTCTAAAATCAATATCATCTTATTAATGAAATACAGAAGGTACTCTTTAGTGTTCATGTGCAATAAAGTAAGGAGTGGCATAAAAATGCAGATTAAAGAATGTTGCTAGGTATAAGTCTATGTTTGATTTTTGTCTGAAGTTTAATATAGCTTCCTTGAATCAAAAAACACAGGTTGCCCATTTCCTCCAGGAAAAGGTCTACAAGATAGAGTAGTAAAAGTGGAGTAATATCATTAAGAAAATCAGAGTACAAAATTAGGAACAAATAACAACCAATGACATGCGAAGAGCAGATAAGTACATGCCAGTATATGAGCAAATAATGGGTGATTATTTGATAAAGCAGGATGGCGAAGAAGCTTAGGAGTTGGAGTAGTGTTTATCTGGTTGGATCCTAGTCCTAATTAAGCTCAAGTACACAAGTTGTGTTCTGTCAGTGGGCCTTGCCCTGGGAGAGATGTGCATCCTATGCTTTTGAATCTGGGCAGGTGCATCAAACTGCAACCAGAAAAGAGACATACTGTATACACTCATACCAATATTCTTTTGTTTCTATGAAAATATTTCTTAACCCTAGAGGGCCTCAGTTTTCTTACCTGAGAAACAGGGAAAACAAGGCCACTTTTGAAATGTTTTACTTAGAACAAAGGAAAAAATGCATGCAAAGTTACTGACTGGTACATCATAGGTGCTCATTCAAATAGAGCAGTTATTCTTTTTTGGCCAATGGGGCTGAATAGAAGCATCATATTCTGCCCCTATGTTTTCTTATTCAGTTATTGTTGAAGGGTATCTAGTGTTTCATTATATTCTGTTACTGGCTGCATTGCTACAGCATTAATTACATTCCATCCTGTGGACCATTTCTATGGGCAGCAACAGCTTTCCACAAGAGGGCATAATATCTCTTTCTGGGCAAAACATTTATATATATATATATATATATATATATATATATATATATATATATATTTGTATATATATATTTTTTGTATATATATGTGTGTGTATTTGTATATGTATGTATGTGTATATACATACACACACATATATGTATATCATTAATAGAAATAAAAATTTATGAAAACTCACACAATATAGTATAGTTATATGCTATGTTATGATTTTCAGATTATCTATGTGACATCTATATGTCTAGTCTGTCTAAGTACTCTGCAAAAGAGTGCCAGATATTATTGTTGTTTTAGGCTCAGTATTTATTTAATAATTCCTACTTTTATCTAGGGACAAGCCCTCAATGAGGAACCTATCAAACAATATTACAACTTTGCACCCCCAGAGTTTTTAGGTGAGAATACATGTGTACCAATATTGACCCATCATTACTATGGAGTGGGGGATGGATTATGGTACTCAAACATGATTCTAGTGCTAAGGGTGAATTAGTATTTTAACATTTGGCACACTTCCCAAGGCTCACCTCTTAGTTAGAGAAGTCAAAGCCTGGAGTGATTCCATTAGTTCCTGGGGAACCAGCTATTCTGCTTATTTCTGGCTCCAAGTTTATCTCCAGTTGCCAGGGGACCAAGACACAGACTCATGAGCTTTGCCTCTAGCTCCCGATGTCTGTTTCTATCTTCTAAAAGGGGAACATGGATTTATCACATTCAGAAAACATAATGAACTAAAGAGCATGCTATTCTTTTCAGATCTCGAATTGGAATAAAGACTTGATGTTTCAGCCTTTTATTAATTTTATTGGTCCTTAGTGTTAAACAAGATTTTAGAGATCTAATGTTCAGCTTTTATCTGTACAGTTTTACTGGCAGGTGCTTTAACCTGGGGTTGGGAATATTTAAGGGTAGATGACCATTGCCAGGGCTATTAAAAACAAATTGTGCTTTTGTTACAGTTGTAAATTAAATAACTCCCATTAACTAACCATGCAAATGCACTATAAAATATGTATTTAATGAGTTAATACTTATCTGAGTTCAATGCGGTATTCCATTATACGTGACATTTATTCTAAATCTAGTATTCTGTATTACATCTAAATCTAATCTACATATAAATATGCTTATATCAAAACTTAAAATTCTATATCTTTTTTCAAATTACCTTCCTGTTGCTGGGAAACTGAACAATGTTGAAGAAAAAGTTGTGATTTAAAGTTGTCACACCTGAATTCAAATTCCAATTACACTGCTTTTGTGTTGCATAATTTAGGGCAAGGTATTAAAGGATTGAGTTTTAGAATCCAGGTCCATAAAATAGAAGTGATAATACCTACTTCCCAAAGCTGTTGTAAAGATTAAATAAATTCTTATGGCATATAGTAGAAACTCAACAAATGCTACTTCCTATATCCTTCTCTCTAGATCAATCAGAAATCTTAGATTACAAGCCTTTTGCTTAAGTATAACTTGGGCACATTTACATGGTAAAGAATCATTTTTTTTAAAGGAAAAACAAAAAAATGTATGCCACTATTTAAATAAACTGTTATATTATATCTTCAGTCAGTTCCTAATCTTGTGTTGCAGGTACAGTTTATGAAATGCATATTGGTAATATGGTATATGCACTATATGATGGTTCCACCTGTACAGCACTTTGACAGAAATTTCTCTTATTGTTCTCAACGTAAAAGGTCAGGCATATAACCCATCAGCAGGGAGACCAACTCATATTCCCAATTCAAGCAGTTGATTACAAACTTAGTTCATTCCAGCTGCTATAACAAAACCATAGTCTGGGAGGCTTATAAACAACAGAAATTTATTTCTCATAGTTCTGTAGGTTGGAAGTCTAAACTCATGGTACTGGCAGATTTGGTGCCTAGTGAGAATCCACTTCCGGGTTCATTAACAGCCAACTTTTTTCTGTATCCTCACGTGGCAAAAGTAAGGGTGCTCTGTGGGGTCTGTTTCACATGGGTGCGAATTCCATTCATGAAGACTTTCTCTTATGACTTGGTCACCTCCCAAGGGCCCCACTTTGTAATAACACCATATTGAGGGTTAGGATTTAATGTAAGGATTTTGGGGATAATGGACACAAATATTTGGTTTAGAGCACACAAACAGACCTTTTCAAAGTTAGCTTTGCTTAATTTTTTCTAGGTGGGGGCTGGGAATTGTAGAGACAGGTAAAAGTGTAATTTTTGCTAGAAAGCAGTTCTAATTAATTAAATCATTTTAATTTTTATGAAATGCCATTAGAAAGTGGTGGTAGAGGGCTGCCTTGTGACTAAGATAAATAGTCCTGACCTGAGAGAATACCAGGGGGTAAAACTGTACCTACTATTTTCAGACAAAATAGTTATGAGCAAGGAGGGCTCAAAAGATATGGGGGAGGGAGGGGGAAAGAAGTACAGAAATTATTAAGATAACAGTCCACAATTTTTAAGTAGTTGCCTGCTACTCCCACTTTATAAAAATTAAAATGGAGTCTAGTATCAAATAAAAAATTGTCTATAGTTGGCACTTAACCCAGACCTTCTGATTCCAGGGGCACAGTAATTTACTCTATGATTAAGACTCTATTATCTCTTGCATGATAAAATAAAAAATTTCAGAACAAGAACAAAAACTAACACTCATTCATTAAGTTCATATTTCAACAAATATTTAGGAACTGCCTGTTATGTACTCTGTTAAGATTGAGCAGCTTATTAAACATCTCTTGTAGAGGCTCTCTTCATGAAGGCCAGATGCATTATCGATCAGTATTGATCACTTACTGGCAAGCTCAATGACTTGAAAAGATCCAGAGTAATTTAGAAACACAAAATTCTGTTAGGAAGTGATTGATAACAAATAAAATTAAAATTGAAAAAATTTGCTACTATTGCCTTTTGTTTCCAATAAATCTTGACCTGTATTAAATCTTTGTGTTTGTTTGAATCTTCTGGTAAATAAATCAACCATTCCGATAGATAGATAGATAAATATATGCATATACATAGTTGGGGATGTATAGAAAATTTCATATATGTGTATATGCATGTTATACATACATATACATTCATGGAAGGTATATACAAATATTATATATCTTGCGGAAAAAAACTGAATTTAAACTTTCAACATATCAATGGAATATGCTATTTATATTGTCTACAGAAATGTAAGTCACTAAATGTTTGGAAATTCCCAGTAACTTTCCTGATATATAGAGAAACTTTGACTGTGAGAGTATATTTCAAATCCTTGAGGTTCTGCTGCCGATAGAATATTGGGAGGGTACTGGAGGCTGGACTTGATGTTTATCTCCACAGGCTTCTTTTCAATCTGATTATTCTTTCCTGCCCCAAGAGGTAATATTTTATTTGACAAAAGGGTCACTGCTCATTAGAAGGTTTAAAAATGAAGGTTTTAGGAGATATTCTAAGAATTCAAATCCCAATGTCAGAAGTGTCACCATTGAAAACTAACAAGCGTTTCCCTGACTTGTGTGTATGAATAATTATCCTGCATATGTAAAGCTCAAGGCAAGTTTTATTTTAGGAGGCCTTCACATCTCTTCCCTTCTCTTTCTGCCTATTCTATTCTAGACAGAGTATTTGACCAACATGGCTTTAATTGTCATATGGATCATGCAAGATGTTCTTCTTCTGTAAACTATTATATGCCTGTTCTCAAATATTTAAATAACTATACACCTTTGGCTTCCCATTGTAGTGATCCTCTGATTCTACAAGGATTTGGGGAAAGATATTTTATTCTAGCTTCTATACCTCTACTTTTTCTCTATTCTCACTGCAGATTTTCTGTCTGCCCAGTATATTGTTTGTTGATGTAGCTTGAAGCAAACCACTATTAGTTCTGTATGTTTTGAGTTTTGTCTTTTATATTCCTCTTTAGCATCCCTTTGAAACTTCCTCATTTTTGCATTTTCTTCCCAAATCCATTTGGTCAATGAGGATGCTTTATGCTCTTGAGCTTCCTCTTCTAGAAAAATACATTCTGGTTCCCCAAACCCATCAAATTATTTCAACCAACATGTTCTGACCTTTCTGGATAATGCTCTGCACCACTTCTCACCCACTCCCAGCCAGGATGCAGTTTGTGCACATTCATTTATTTATTCAATGGTTACTAATTGTTTTCCTAAGAATGGTCAAGGCAGGAAAAGAGGGTACAATAATATGCAAAAAGTAAAAATGTGGCAATAACAAAAACATAGTCTCTATCCTCAAGAAGATTTGGGTACAGTGGTGAACACTTGCAAGTAAACTGGCCATGGCAGCATGATGGGTTATGAAAGGGAAACCAACGGTGCTGTAGACGTATAACAGAGTCTTATACTTGACTCAAGGCTTCAAGGAAAACTTCCCCAGTGGGATAGAAAGGAATGGTAAATGAAAATGAGAATTATGGTGGGGAAATAGAAAGAGTATTTCAGGAGTAATAAATGGTATCTTGGAGACTTAGGAGGGAGAGAAAATATTATTTGAAGGACTAATAGACATGTTGGAGCTTAGATAGTAAGAAAAACAGTGATAAGACATAAGGTAGTGACCAGATCCAGGAGAAACATATAAACTATTTGTTTTAAGAGTTTGCACATTGTCAGAAAAGAAGGAAGGAAGGAAGAAAGAAAGAAAGAAAGAAAGAAAGAAAGAAAGAAAGAAAGAAAGAAAGAAAGAGAGAAAGAAAAAAGAAAGATGCTACTGAAAGATTTTTTTTTAAAGATTAAAATGATAATTTAGAATTTTTTAAAAGATTTTATTTTTAGAGAGGTAAGGGAGGGAGAAAGATAGGAAGATATATATCAATATGAGAGCAAAACATTAATTGATTGTCTCTCTCACACACACACCCCCACCTGGGGACCAAACTAGCAACCCAAGCTTGTACCCTGACCAAGAATCAAACTTTGTGGAATGACACCCAACCAACTGAGCCACACTGATCAGGGCTGATTTAGAATTTTTAAAATATTACTCTGACTCCAGTGTAGAGGACTGATGGAGAGAACAGAACTGGGTTCAAATCTAAAATACACACTTATATAGTCTCACACACAGACACACATAGACACAGACACAGACACACACACACACACACACACACCACTCATTGTAGTGTGCACACATACTGGTTTTTAGCTACAAGTTTTTAATCAGTTTCTTTACTTTGATCAAGACTAGTTATTATTTATGTCTCTAGTTAGAAATAGATCAACTATAGAGACTCGATTTTCCTTTTTAAATTTAATTTAATTTTTATCTTATTTTCATTGTATTTTTCCATTACTATTTAAACCTCTTATACCCCACTCCTCACTGCAGTCACCACACACTGCTGTCCATGTCCCTGAGTTCTTTTTCCTTTTTTGCTGGGTCCCTGCACCCACAACCTACCTAACCTACCTGCAAAGAGCTGTCACTTTTCCTAAGTAATCAAACTCTACTGCTTCTACCCTTTTCCCCCAACTCACAC
The DNA here is from genome assembly GCA_004026585.1 of Noctilio leporinus. NCBI lineage: Eukaryota > Metazoa > Chordata > Mammalia > Chiroptera > Noctilionidae > Noctilio > Noctilio leporinus. The sequence goes on along the minus strand of PVIW01001975.1, from coordinate 129,129 downwards.
CAACATTTACTACTGAAAACTTGGTTCAGAGACCAGCATAATTAGCATCTATTTCAGAAATGTGTATAGGATTCCTGCCCCCAGACCTACTGGATCTGAATCTGCATTTTAAACAGGTTCCTAGCTGGCTTATATGTACCTCAGAATTTGGCAAGCCTGTTCTAGAAATCTACCTTAGACTCCCCAATTCTATATCATAGACACTAATACATATACGTATGTGTGTGTGTGTGTGTGTGTATGTATGTATGTATATATTAGTGAGATTAAGCATAAGCATATGAAAAAAGAGTAAACTTTTCATTTTATATATTCAAATGCAACTAATGTTCCCAAATATTTCTACAAGAGACTGGATCTCAAGGTGATGTGGGGGCATCAATTGAGAGCCTTGGAATGAGGGTGTTCCCCAAAATATCTGTAGCATGTTATGAACTTGTATCTTCCAATAGATCAACTGAGTGCCAGGTCAGCCTGTATGATGATGGCCTTTTCTACCATAATTTAAGCCTGCAGGTAGTTGCTTCTAATATATGTAATAAGCCTTATTTTAATGAAACTATTTAAAAATGAAAAGGTACTTATTTTATTTCTAAATTTCCATATGAAACAAATATTTCTGCAACACCCACAAAGCCTAATCACATTCATTTCCATATTTTACAAGACAGTTGCTAAGAGAGAAGAACAACTGACCATAAAAAATAAGTTCTGAAATAAGTCAGGAGATTTAGCTCAATCTCCTATGTCTATAACTTCTATCCTTGAGACTAGTCTGAAGAAAACTGATTATCAATAATGATGTCCTACCTTCAAGGCACTTAAAATTCTCAGTCACCAAAAATTATTCAAAAGTGTTAAGAGTTCGATAACCACCTGGGGTGGTGGAAATAAACATTGACTTAAAAATGTGGAGATCTGGGTTCTGATCTTGGTTACATTACTAATTAGCTGTGACTTCACACATATTACACTTAGCAGAGCCTAAATGCCCTCATCTATAAAATGGAAGCGGTGGGCTCGGCAATCTCTGAATATTTTAAGATTCCACATGCATTTCATTTATCTAAAAATTGGTAATCCATATGTGCTGCATAATGATGGAAACGCTTGGGAAAGCCTAATGTCCAATTAACCAGCACACTGCCATTTCCCCGACATCCTGAATTAGAGGCAGTGCACACTCCTGCATGCAAGCTGCCTCTCTCAATCATGCTCCTCTAAGTGGCAATTTTTGCCAAGTCTAACCAGTAGCTCCCTTGACTTGGTGCTGTTAATATTTTATTCCAAGCTAACTAAAAGAGTATACCTTTTCTGAAGCCTGTGCCAGATGCTTTCATCCATGTCATAAAAATCAGAAAGAAAATGTGTCTTGGAGTCAAAATCATTGATTTTGTTTACATTTTTCACAGTATCATCCTAACGCAAGCACTTGCTGGTGTATTTCCTCTTTAACTGTAGTCCTGAAAATGAAACAAACTCAAAATGGTTTAGCTGTCCTATCCTTTTCCTATTAGAGATCCTAAGGAGGCTTTCCCTTCTCTTCGAAGGCTTCTTACTGCTCCCCACCTCTGGGACTGGGCAGAAAGGCCTATACAACAGACTTCTTTAATCTTTTTCTTCCTGTCATTGCATTTCTTCACATGAAATTAACTATTTCTTTTTATTTACAATAACCCAGCTTTAAAATAGTACTGTGAAGATATAGGCAAAGCTGCATTTGTTTCAGAGTTGAGTAATTGAACACTGTGTTGAATAAGGTAGAGCCCATTTTCTCTGATTCATTTGTCCAATCTGAAAAAAAAGAAAAAGGATATTCTTTCTAGGTCCACAGTCTTCTAACAACAGCAATAACAATACCAGTGTTAATCATCAATATAAACTTACACCAGGTGTTTTGCCTAAGTCATCTCATTTTACCTCATAATTCTGCAAGATAGTATTTTTATCCTCATAGTGTAAGTAAGGGAACTCTGGCCAGAGAAAGTGTTTTGCCCGCAGTTACCCAGCTGGTGAGCGGCTGAACAGCACTTGGAATCTGGACTGTTCTGACTTTAAGTCCTTTATCTTCCTCCATGTCAGAAGTTCCAGCTTCTCTCCTAGCATGGATGGAATCCTGGGGTGAAAAGCATAAATGAGATCCAACTGTCTACCCATCTAAAAGGAGAATGTCCAAGAAGGAAACTTGATGTTTATGGTTTAATATGATGTCCCAGATTTCCATTGTTGGGTTTCTGTCTTCATCTGTTTTCAAATCTTCTGCCTACACGCAGGCTTTAGTTGTTGAGTACATTTGGTCTCCTCAACTATCTTCTCTGGCAGTGCTTTCTAAACTCGAGTGTGCTTAAGTGTCTACTGGGGAACGTGGGCCTCAGTGGCCAATGGTAGGGCCCAATTACTTCACTTGATAAGCATCCCTCTCCACCAATGGAGAAATGTTACGAAGAACAAAAAATATTCTGCTTCTCTTTATTCTGAGTGAAGGATGGAAAATAAATCACAGGTGGATCTTTGCATGTTTTCCTTGCTAATGTGTGTCGTATACAAAGATATGTTATAGTAAATATGTGAACAAATATTACTGGTAAAATCTAAAGCTCTTTTATCCTGTTTATTTTTCTGGAGCCCTTAGGACCTTAGACTATTTATTTTGTCTTTCAGGCTTTCCTAAAAGTAGTGAAAGGCACTTCCCTTTCTTGTCCTGGAGGATTTCTCCTAGTTTCATATATTATCCTGCCTAAATTAAATGCATTTTTAAACAGTTTTCCCATTGTGTTCATTTTTTTAAAAAACTTAAGAATAGCTTTGAATCCTGTCTCCAACACTCATTAACTGTGTGACCTGGGCAAGTTATTCTCTAATAGCTTGTGTCTCCTCATGTGTAAGAAGATAGTGTAGCAGTGCTTATGCTACAGAACTGATGTAAAGATTAAAAAGTCAATGGACCTGTGTGGCCCATCAACATCATAGCATAAGTAAAAGGCTCTCTCTAAAGTGGCGCAGAGCATAACCGGCTCTCCCACAGTCAGTTGCCACCTTGTTGTCCATGTCCATCTATACTAGTTCCTTAACTAAACTCTTCCTCTTCTTTCCCCCTTTCTTCCCCTCCCACCTCCCTTCTGGTTGCTGTCAGTCTGTTTCTTCTTCCCATGCCTCAGGTTCTATTTTGCTCATTTGTTCATTAGTTTCCTGTATTAGCTGAGATCATATGGTATTTATTTTTCACTGCCTAACTTACACTAAGCATAATACTCTCCAGTTCCTTTTATGCTATTGAAAAAGGTAGAAATTCCTTCTTTCTGCTGCATAGAACTCCATTATGTAAATATAGCACAATTTTTCGTTCCATTCATACACTGATGGACACTTAGGCTGCTTTGAGCACTTGGCTATTGTAAATAGTGATGCTATGAACATAGGGGTACATAGGTTCTTATGAATAGGTATGTCAGGATTCTTTGGGTATAATCCTAGCAGTGGAGTCACAGGTCAAAAGGTAGTTTCACTTTTATTTTTTTTGAGGAAAAGCCATGGTGTTTTCCATAGTGGGTGCACTGGTCTGCATTCCCACCAACAACACACTGGGGTTCCCTTTTCTCCACATCCTCCCCAGCACTTGCTATTTATCAATTTGTTAACAATGGCCATTCTGATAGGTATGAGGTGGTATCTCATGTGGTTTTAATTTGCACCTTTCTGATAGTTGATACATTCCTTCATATGCCTATGGGTCCTTTATATGCCCTCCTCAAAGAACTGTCTATTCAGGTTCTTTGCCCATTTTTAAATTGAGCTCTCTGTCTTCCTGGTATTGAGTTGTATAAGTTCTTTGTATATTTTGGAGATCAAACCCTTGTCTGAGGTGTCATTGGCAACTATGTTTTCCCATACAACTGGTTCCCTTTACATTTTGCTGATGTTTTCTTTCTCTGAGCAGAAATTTTTAGTTTGATGTAGTCCCATTTCTTTATTTGTTCCTTTATTTTCCTTGCCTTAGGAGAGATATCAGTGAAAATATTGTTGTGTGGAATATCTGAAATTTTACTGTCTGTTTTCCTCTAGGACTTTCATGGTGGCATAGCTTATATTTAAGTCTTTTATCCATGTTGAGTTTATTCTGGTGTATAGTTTAAGTTGATGGTCTGATTTCATTTTTTTTGCATGTCCTTGTTGCATTCGTCCAACACCACTTGCTGAAGATGCTAGTTTTACTCCATTTTATGCTCCTTCCCCTTTGTCGAATATTAATTGATCATAGAGACCTGGGTTTATTTCTGGGTTCTCTATTCTGTTCCATTGATCTATACGTATGCCTAGTCTTATGACAATATAATGTTGTTTTGATTACAGTGGCCTTGTGATATAGTTTGATATCTAGTTTTGTGATTCCTCCTACTTTATTCTTCTTTCTCAAGATTGCTATGGCTATTTGTGGTTATTTTTGGCTTCATATAATTATTTTAATTTAATTTTTTGACCATACTAGGTTCTTGACTAAACTGCTCCCCTTCTTTGCCACTTCCTCCCCCCCTACCCCAGCCCCCCTTCTCCTTGCTCACTGAAGGTCTATTCACTGTATTCATATATCTGGTTTTGTTTTGCTTGTTGTTCATTTTGTTCATTATTGTCCTATAATGGGTGAGATCATATGGTATTTGTCTTTCACTGACTGGCTTATTTCACTAAGCATAACACTTTCTGGTTCCATCCATGTTGTTGCAAAGGGTAGGAGTTCCTTCTTTCTTTCTGCTTGTGTAGTATTCCATTGTGTAAATGTACCAAAGTTTTTTGATCCAATCATCCACTGATGGGCACTTAAGCTGTTTCCAGCATTTGGATGCTATGAACATAGGGGTACATAGGTTCTTATGAATTGATGTTTCAGGGTTCTCTGGGTATAGTCCTAGTAGTGGAATTGCTGGATCAAAAGGCAGTGCCATTTTTAGTTTTTTAAGGAAATGCCATATTGTTTTCGATAGTGGCTTCACCAGCCTGCATTCCCACCAACAGTGCACCATGGTTCCCTTTGCCCCACATCCTCACCAACACTTATTTGTTGATTTGTTGATGATTGCCATTCTGACAGATGTGAGGTGGTATCTCATTGTGGTTTTAATTTGCATCTCTCTGATGGCTGGTGATGTTGAGCTTTCTTTCATATGCCTCTGGGCCCTTTGTATGTCTTCCTCAGTGAGTTGTCTGTTCATGTCTTTTGTCCATTTTTTAATTGTGCTGTCTCCCTGGTGTTGAGTTGCATTAGTTCTTCATATATTTTGGAGATTAAACCCTTGTCTGAGGTATCATTGGCAAATACATTTCTCCATACAGTTGGTTCCCTTTTAATTTTGCTAGTGGTTTCTTTAGCTGAACAGAAACTTTTCAATTTGATATAGTCCCACTTGTTGATTTGTCCTTTTATTCCCTTTGCCCTTGGTGAAGTATCAGTAAATATATTTCAATGTAGGATATCTAAAATTTTACTGCCTATATTTTTCTCCAGGACATTTATGGTGGCACTGCTTATGTTTAAGTCCTTTATCCATTTTGAGTTTATTCTGGTGTATGGTGCAAGTTGGTGGTCTAGTTTTATCTTTTTGCATGTTGCTGTCCAGTTCTTCCAACAACATTTGTTGAAGAGACTGGTTTTAGTCCATTTTATGTTCCTTCCCCCTTTGTTGAATATTAATTGACCATAGAGTCCTGGGTTTATTTCTGGGCTCTCTATTCTGTTCCATTGATCTATACATCTATTCTTATGCCAGTACCAGGCTGTTTTGATGACAGTAGCCTTGTAGTATAGTTTGATGTCCAGTATTGTGATTCCTCCTACTTTGTCCTTCTTTATCAAGATTGCTGTGGCTATTCGTGGCTGTCCATATAAATTTTTGAAGTATTTGTTCTAGATCTGTGAAGTATGTCATTGGTATTTTAATAGGGATTGTGTTGAACCTATAAATTGCTTTGAGTAGTATGGATATTTTACTGATGTTAATTTTTTTCATCAATGAACATGGTATATGCTTCCATTCATTTGTATCTTCCTTAATTTCTTTCTTCAGTGTTCTCTGGTTTTCTGATTACAGATATTTTACCTTCTTGATTAAGTTAATTCCAAGGTACTTTATTTTTCTTATTGCTATAGTAAATAGGATTTGTTCTCTAGTTTCTACCTCTGATATTTTGTTGCTGGTGTATAAAAATGCCTTCAATTTCTGGGTATTGACTTTATATCCAGCTACTTTACCAAATTCACTTTTAGGTCAAGTATTTTTTTTTTTTTTGGTGGAATCTACAGGGTTTTCTATGTATGCTACCATGTTATCTGCAAATAATGACTATTTTATTTCAACCTTTCCCATGTTGATGCCTTTGATTTTTTTCTCTTGTCTGATCACTATAGCCAAAACTTCCAAAATAATGTTGAATAGTAGCAGAAAGAGTGGACACCCTTGTCATGTTCCTGCTTTTAGAGGGAAAGCTTTCTGTTTTTGCCCATTCAGTATGATGTTCACTGCAGGTTTCTCATACATGGCCTTTATTATGTTGAGGTATGCTCTTTCTATTCCCATTTTGCTAAGTATTTTTATTATAAATGGGTGCTGTACTTTATCAATGCTTTTTCATCATCTGTTGATATGATCATATGGTTTTTGTCTTTCATTTTGTTGATGTGGTGTATTACAGTTATTGATTTGTGAATGTTGTAACCATTCTTGTGTTACTGGGATGAATCCCACTTGGTTGTGGTGCATGATCTTTTTAATGTATTGATGGATCTGGTTTGCCAATACTTTGTTGAGAATTTTAGCATCTATTTTCATCAGAGATATTAGCCTGTAGTTTTCTTTCTTTGTTGTGTCTTGACCTGGTATTGGTGTTAGAATAACACTGGCCTCATAAAAGAGTTTGGGAGTCTTCCCTCTTGTTGGATTTTTTTTGGATAGTTTGAGAAGGATGGGAGTTAGTTCCTCTCTAAATGTTTGGTAAAATTCACTTGTGTAGCCATCTGTTCTGGGCTCTTGTGCATTGGGAATTTTTTTAATTACTGCTTCAACTTCATTAGTTGTTATTGGCCTATTCAGGCTTTCTGCTTCTTCTTGATTTGGTTTTGGTAGATTATATGTTTCCAGAAATTTGTCTATTTCACCTAGGTTGTGAAGTTTTTTGTTATATAGTTGTTTTTAGTAATCTCTTTATAATCCTTTGTATTTGTGTGGTATTGGTTGTGATTTTTCCTGTGTTGTTTCTGATTTTGTTTATTTGGGTCCTTTCTCCTTTTTTCTTGATGTGTTTGGTTAAAGGCTTGTCAATTTTGTTTATCTTTTTAAAGAACCAGGTTCTGGACTTACAGCTCCTTTGAATTGTTTGAGTCTCTATGTCATTTAATTCTGCTCTGATCTTGATTATTTCCTTCTACTTGCTCTGGGCTTCATTGTTGCTTTTCTAGTTCTTGGAGCTTTATGGTCAGGCTGTTTGTATAAGCTTCTTCTAACCTTTCTAGGTAGGCCTGTATTTCTTTGAACTTCCCTCTGAGGACTGCCTCTGCTGTGTCCCATAGGTTTTGGGGTGTTGTGAATCCATTTTCATTTGTTTCCAGATACTTTTTTATTTCTTCTTTGATCTCATTATTAAGGCATTTATTATTTAATAGTACATTATTCTGTCTCCATGAATTTGAATGTTTTTAATTTTTTTCCTTGAGGTTGGTTTCTAGTTTCAAGCCATTGTAATTTTAGAAGATGCTTGATACAATTTCAGTTTTCTTGAATTTGTTGAAACAGCTTTTGTGTCCCAACCATGTGATGTATCTTTGAGAATGTTTCATGTGCATTTGAAAAGAATGTGTATTTTGCTCCCTTGGTGTGAAATGTTCTGTATATATCAATTAAATCCATAAATCCATTTGATCTAAAGTGTTGTTCAATGCCACAATATTCTTAGTATTTCTTTGCTAGAAAGATCTGTCCATTGTTGATAATGGGGTGTATTGCTGTTAATACTTCTTGATGCCTTCCAAGAGTTTCTTTACATATTTGGGTGCTCCTATGCTGGGTGCATATATGTTTATAAGGGTTATATCTTGCTGGATTGTTTCCTTTAGTATTACGAAATGTCCTTGTTTGTCTCTTTTTATAGCCTCTGTTGTGAAACCTATTTTTTCTGATATAAGTATTGCTACCCCAGCTTTTTATACATGTTCATTTGCTTGAAATATTTTTTTCCATCCTTCACTTTTAGTCTATGTCAATCTTTCATTCTGAGATGTGTCTCTTGTAGACAGCATATAATGAGTCGTGTTTTCTTATCCATTCAGATACTGTATGTCTTTTGATTGGTGTGTTTAATATATTTACATTTAAGGTTATGATTGATAGGTATTTATTCATTGTATTTTTTGCCTTTATACCTGTGTTCCTCTCTGTCTTTCTCTATTTCTTCATCTTCTTAAAGCAGACCCTTTCACATCTCTTCCAATGCTTATGTACTTATTGTTAAATAAGAAATCTTATTTTAAGACATCAGCTTTGAAAAAGTAGTAAATAGTAAGCTGGAAAATAATAAAACCATAACCAATATTTTTAAAGAGTTTAGTACAATTACTTGTATTGCTATCCTAAAGTGGTACCTATTAACAATATTTAATAGTTATTCTTAACCTTTTACTATTTCTGTCTGATTTGTTTTTATATTCTTGAAATATATGATGAAATACAAGATTAATTCTACTTGCTTACTAAGCTTGACTCTTTGATTAAGGGTCCAGGATAACCAAGCTCATTATGAGAGTAGCCCTAGTATTACCTAAGTTGCCTACATCCTTTCCTTTTTTCTCAGCACAGTCTGTTGTAACTAATGATATTGTAAGATGGTTAGTTGAGATTAAGGGTGCAGTCCATAGCTATAAAACCATTTTTTTCCCCTGTGTGAAATAGTGATTAATTGCCCAGAGATTGAACCTGCTACCTTGGCCTCATTAGCACTGCACTCCAAACAGCCAAGCACTTTGCCTTTGTTATTTTAATAATGTGAGGATGATTATAAAGATACGGCAAGAGCAATACTGAACCTAGAAATTTCATTATTCCCATTAGTGATGCAAATCAAGGGAGATATGCATAACAGAGGGTGCATTGCAGTACTTACATGGAAATCATAAATCTGACAAATAAGTTTAAGGATAAATTCTGGTCATATGAGTGTACATATGCAGTGTAGATTAGGAGTAAAATAATGGGAAAGGGACACATATAGAGAAAAAACTGTTTCCTTTAGGCAAAAGGTATGATGTGGAAAAACAATGAGATGAACCACATAATTTACTTTTTTTACTATTTATTTGGCATTGTAATTATATCCTTTGAAAGCAAACAATCTAGGAACACCTTGGTAAGAGAAGAAATATTTTAATTTTCTTATATTGTACCAAATTTATTTTTGATCCCTTTGTACTAAAACATATTATCAAAAAACTTTGCACAGGTAATTGGGTATCTATCATCTATCATCTATCTACCTATCACCATCATCTGTGTAGTGTGTGTGTGTGTGTGTGTGTATGTATTGAAGTTCTATGGGAAAGGCAAGGATTAGGAACTGGGAACTTAAAATGGAACACACATAGTTATTTTATGTCTAACTCCTCCCTTTGGCATGTAAGCTTCATGAAGACAAGATCCCTAAACTTAGATTCTCAAGAGAGGAGTTAGATGTGAAATAACTATATGAGTGAGTGAATGAATAAGTTAATTAATAAAACTCATGTCACATCTTAAAATGTAAATGTTTAGAAAGTGGTAGGGATGAGCAAAGATACTATCATATAGTTATTATGCATTTAAATTGGGGGAGGGAAACTTTTCTTGGAATATAATAATTGGAGAAATCTGCCCCCCCCCACCCCCCCGGGCAATTGTGAGGCACCTCTCTCTCAGGGCTGGTTCAGGAACTACATAGGGGGAAGGCATCTCTGCCATCAGAATTTTAAAGGGATTTATGGCTCAAAACACTAAACAATACACCTGTACAGCCACCCACTCACCCACAGCCTCCCAATACACAAGGCAAGTTGTGATAATCCTTGCTATACCTCCTGTCTGGCTAAAAACCTGCTGACCTATCTCCAGCTTGCAATGGCCCAGATCTTGTTAGCACTGTTTACAAATGATGGTATACAAAACACACAGCCTTCGAGGTTACTCACCCGCCTCCCCCAAGATGATTCTATCCTCCTTCACCTCACTCCAAGTTCATCCACCTGTTACCAACAGGGTTGGGTCTGTTCATATGACTTTAAGACTTTATAATTGCAAGTTCAAGGCATCAAAAATTGACCTCTTAGTGCCTCAGTTCTGTCAACACCATTGACCTTCATTCCTTCTCCTCAGTCACCTAGCAACATAGCCACATTTAGAGATCAGCATCAAACTCATTTCCCATTAAGGGTCACAATCCCTTTAACTTTTACTTTCTCATTCCTATTTACTCTGCTCTGATTTTCCCCATAACCTCTATTCCTTTTGTCATTTTTTCATCTCACAGTCCATGTGCCTGCTTCTTTCTTCATTTGTTTTTTTACCCAATGTGGACTTTATTGCCAGGCACTTCAGTTCTTCATAAATTTGTATTCCCCCCTTTTCCAATTTTCATACCTCTGGGAACCTATACTTTCCCCTTTATTCTGAGGACCTCAGAGATGACAAAGATGTTTCATTTATTTTATCATTTAGTTAAAATTTCTGTCTTACCTCAGATTGCTATAACAAAATGCCCCAGACCACATGGCTTATAAACAACAGAATTTTATTTTTCACAGCTCTGCAAGCTGGGAAGTCCAAGATCTAGTCACTAGCAGATTCAGTGTCTGGTGAAGATTCATTTTCTGATACATAGACAGTCAATTTCTGACTGTCCTCACTTAGCAGAAGAAGCAAGAAAACTCTCTAGAGTCTCTTTTATAAGTGCACCAATCCTGCTCAGGAGGGCTCTGCCCTCATGACCTTTTCACCTTCTCAAACCCCTTCTCTAAATACCTCCACATGGGGATTAGGTTTCAATGTGTGGACTTGAGAAGAGCACAAATATTCAGCCTATAGAAGTCCTTGTTATCTAACTCTAAAATTTATTATAATCCATTCTTTTTTAATTTTTTAAATCAGTTTTTAGTGTACAGCTTAGTGGTTAGATAATCATATATTTAATGCAGTGTTCCCCTTGATATTTCCAGTACCCAGATGACTATCACAAAATTATGGAGTATATTTCCTGGGTTTTACTTACTTCCCTGTGACTTTTTTTGTAACCCATTCTTATCTCATTCCTCTCTCCTTGATCACAGTTGCTGAGAGCAGTCTTCTCTACTTCTTCTTTCATTCTCTTATTTTATTGGACTTAGAATACAAAAGCCATTGGATTCTCAGCCATTTAATTGGCTTCCACTTTTCTATAAACTACTTGTATTCTCACTTGTATTCTCTCCTTTTCTCCTGCTTTGGAAGAAAATTATGTTTTCCCATTTCCAAACTGAAGTTCTGCCTGTGCTCTTGCTCTCATTCTCCTCTACCCAACACACACACACACACACACACACACGCACACGCACACACACACGCACACGCACACACACACGCACGCACGCGCACACACATACACATACTTCCTTGACAATGCTATATGAATTTTCATTATTCTCATAAGAATAGAGATATCTATTTCCTTTTATGTACAAAAACACATTCTGTCTGAAGAATAGTAATATAGTGCTCCCTTTTATTCCTTTGATGAAATAAATTTTTGAGATATTAGTAACACCCTCTTTTTTTCCTTTACATAGTGTCATTCACCCACTTCTTACAATCTGTTGTTCACTTCATCAAATTTCACCAACCTACTGAAACTTTCTATTTAGCAAATATTTGGTAAGTACTTGCCGTGGTCCAGGCAGTTTTAGATGCTAAGATTATATGCCCAGTACTGAGTAATACACCTCCACCCCTAGTGTTTGATCCAGATAATTTAAATCCAATGAACATGAAGCAGGGGTCAGGGGTGAGATGGGTATGGAAGGGACTGAAAGTGAAAAAACATGATATCAACATGAGCCCTGAATTTAGCAGTGCCTGAAAATCTACTCAAAGACATTTTCGTTTTCTGATCCAATCCATTTCTTTTCAGTTTAAGTAACTTTGTGTTTGGATTTTATCATTTGCAACTGAAAGCGTCCTGAATGAAATAATATAGTTATTTGCATATATATTCTTCTCCCCTATTTAATCATAAACTGTTTGAGAGAAAAGACCGTATTACTCATTTTGTGTTCTCCAGAATGCTTTGCACATTGTAAGTGCCCAATAAATATTTATTGGATGAATAAATCAATTTATAAAGGAGCTTAAATTTAGATGGATACAGTCTTCAGAGTTCTTTATAGTGTTCGAGATAACGAACAGCATTACATGGCAGAAGTCTTAGAAATATTCTCTTCCTCCAAGTGTAAAAACCTTGCCCTCATCCAACTTTCCTCCTTCCACCATTGTCCTGTTATCTTCATCCCTGGTTAGCCTTTACTCTGAGATAAGAATAAAGATATCTGGAGGACTGTGTCCCTAGTGTCAGCAAAGAGAATCCTGGGCTCTACTCTAACATAACTGAGAGGAGAAAATGTTGACCCTTTTGGCTTGTATTCTCTCTTGATCCAGATACAAGCTTCTCTTTGTAAGTAAAGCCCTGAGATACTTCGTTTAGAGCCACATTGTAATAAATTGTAACAAAAGCAAAACATGGAGGGAGATTATGATTTACAATCTTTCTCTCTCTCTCTCTCTCTCTCTCTCTCTCTCTCTCTCTCTCTCTCTCTCCCCGTGCACACACACACACACACACACCCCACAGGCATACATCAGAGATGAAGGATTGAAAGGAAACCCAAGAGATGCTAGGGCACACATCTGCAAAGAAAGCTCACTTTGACTTACACTGTTATAGCTTTTGCTTTCTGTACATAGGGAGACAGTTAAATACAAAGACAAAATCTTTTAATTTAGGAAAAAGTCTCCTATGTACATCTGGAGTCAGGAAGGTCAAAAGGACCAAGAACTTCCCTGAAGCAGACAGAACGTGGGTGGAGGCAAATGGAATGATATATTTAAACATTTAACAGGAAGGAAATGTTAGACAGTCAAACTGGCATCCTTATTAATTGCCAATTTTAGAGGCACTTTCTCCTGTCTTGTTACTTGTTGAAAATATAAGAGGATTGGGATGGTGGGGGCAAGAAAGTCATCTATTTTTCTCTGGGTGTGCAAGAATGTTTTAATGATCTCTCTTGAGATACTTCTCCGTACGGTTGTGCCTTCAATCTGTTGCTTGCAGTTTTGTGTTTGACAGCAGACTTACATTATCAGTAGTTGCCAATTTTGTTTTGTGTTTTGTTTTTTGAGCGGGTGCAGGCAATTAGAGTGGCCACCAAACAGTCCATGCTGCTCACCACTGGGAAAAGGTTAACACTGCTTACCATTTAAAGGAGCTCCGTACCATTTAGAGGAGTCTAGAGTACAGGAGCTTTTTCTACACCTTGCTTCTTGGGGTCAGGAGCTCATGCCATTGAGGAATAGATTGCTGGGCTTCTATGTGAGGACCATGTGCTGATTTCATATTTATAGGTTTCCTCTTTGAGAAAGTAACTGGGTATTAGCTGAGAGAGAAGGAGGTGCTGGATGGATGTGGAGGGAAGGGGAAAAATCAGGACAACTGTCATAGCATATGAATAAAATATAATTAAAAATAAAAAAAGAAGTAACGGGTTACTGCTAAGGCAGCTCCAACAATAACAACTAAGTCAGTTAAGGGGCAGAGTTCACTCTAATGAGCAGTCAACCCCTTACACCACAAAAATAAGTAGCAATCCTCTGTCTAATAATAAATGCTAAATATTCAACATGCTACATCTGCTTGTGGAGATGAAGATCATTTTAAGATGCTGATGCATAGAAATTCTCCTAAACTCCTGCCGTGTTAATAATGCAAATAATCCTTCATTCAAAACAGGGTATGTTCTTAGTAAAATAGTGCTTTTATTCTAACAGATTTTCTCAGTGATATGGTAGAAGCAGGAAAGTTCTGCAAGATGATGTGTATCATTAATTGAAAATATATCAAAGTTTACTCAAACTTAGCTTGTTTCACTGGTAATCACACAAATGTACAGGGTACACCAGACACATGAGCTTTGCTATGTCACAAAACTACAGAGATCCAGTAATGAAGGTAAACTCATAGAGGGAAGGTGAGGACTTAGAGATATCAGTACATAATATTAAACATTTAAATATGTACAGCATTGATGTTTTTACTTTGCGTTTGTTCTGATTATGAGATAATACAAAAACATGTTAAAATAAAGCAGCTAGAAAACAACCCTTCAACCTACCTTCCATAGATTTACCCTTCCTAATGAGTTAGAAAATTTCTTTCTAGTCTCTTTCTGTGCAATTTTATATTCAAAGGTGCCTCTAATACTTCAGGCACGAATAAAATGCAGATTCTGTGATGGTATGACTCACATTATTCCTACATTCTATTAAAGGGTTAGCTTTCACTTCTTTTTGGCTAGTCTGGTGCCAGGTCCTTTTATTCTTTATCCCATTCCTAAATTCATCTCTAAATCAAAATTTAGAAGATGGTGATGTGGGAATAATAACAGAGCCTTACCACAGCAAGGTAAGGGTTTCAAACACTTTCAAGAGAGTGAAAGAAGTCATCTCAGATATCTGCCTAGTATGTTCCTTGAGTCACTGAAGTCTAAGCAAAAGTAGCTAAGGACCACCTGGTGCCCAGTCTTTCTTAGATGGTGGCAAAGAATAGGGAGACAATACTTGGGCTATCTTAGTATTTGTGCCAACTTGTGCTACTTTCCATAAAGCTAAAGTCTTCAAGCCTTCTCCTTCATCTTCCTGTGGTCATGGTCTGATTTAGAGACTCTTCTCAGGACCTTTGTCTATCTACATTGGTCTGTTCAGGTTGCCACAGAAAAATAGCACAGATTGGATGGCTTTAAAAACAAAAATGTATTTTCTCATAGTTTTGGTGCCAGAGGTACAAATTAAAGTGCTGGCTTATTTTTTGCCTTATGAGATCTCTCTTTCTGGTTTGTACATGGATGCCTTCTCACTATGCCTCATGTAGTCTTCCCTTGGTGCCAAGGTGCAGAAAGATAAAGAGAAAGAACATTGATATATTTTTTAAAAAGGCATGTTAGGGCTCTCCAGAAAAACAAAACCAACAGGAGATATATCTATATTTAAATATATATTTAGTCCATAACAATACCTCATTCACAATATTATTCTCCTGGCTTTTTTTAAGAAGATAGATTTGGGAGAAGTACATGAGAGTAGTGGGCAAGTGGAAAGTGAAAATATAGAACAGAACAGATATGGAGTTAATTCCATAACTGATGGAGGATGAATTGCCAATAATTAAAGAGAAAAAAGTCAAGTAACCAAACAAGTTTATGTGGCCATTATGTGATTCAAGAGGAAGAATCAGTGAGATAAATAAATAGAACTGTCAAGACAGTGGTTAAAAAACAAATGAATATATTATTCTCCAGGTCCATCCATGGTGTCACAAAGGGTAAAATTTTCTCCTTTTTTACAGCCACATAGTATTCCATTGTGTAAATGTTCCATAGTTGTTTTATCCACTCATTTACTGATGGACACTTGGGTTGCTTCCATATCTTGGCCATTGTAAATAACACTGCAATGAACATAGGGATGCATATGCTCTTTCAAATTAGTGTTTAAGGTTTCTTTGGATGGACCTGGAGAACATTATGCTAAGCGAAATAAACCAGAAATAGAAAGACAAATACTATATGATATCACATATATGTGAAATCTAATGAACAAATTGAATTAACAAGAAAAATAGACTTACAGAAAGCAAGATGACTGCTAAGAGGCAGGGGAGGTTGGGAGAAGAAGGGATACAGCAAAAGGCAAAAAGGACCCACAGACATGGGCAACAGTGTGATGATTGTGCTGGGGAAGGGAGTTGATGGAGATGGAAGAGAGTATAAGGAGGATAAATGGTAATGAAAAAATACAATATAAATTATTTTTTAATCAAAATAAAATAAAATAAACACAATTTCTTGTGATCTTGGCTTATTCCAGCAATGGTCTGTGGCTTGGGAATTAAACAGATGATAATAGAGGTGGGACACATTTAATGATTAAATAATAGAAACCAACTGTTGGGTAAAAAAAAAATCATTCTTGATGTGCTAACAATGGAAATTTTGTCTTGATGTGCTTGAGGGTACCTGCTAGAAAGATAATGAAGGAATTAATTAAAGATAAATGGCCACATGAGCAAAAGACAGGGTTATAATGATTAAAACTGCTTTTTCTCAGGAAGGCAGTTTGATATATAAAGTTGTATGATAAACTTGCTGCATGGTGACTATCAGATGGAATTATGGGTGCAGAGATGGAAAAAAGATTCGGAGAACAGGGTCCATTTCCATCAATCTGTGATCACATCTCACCTGTAATTTCTTCTTCCATTTAAAGGTTCTAAGAGCTTTACTGGACCACTAGAAAATGTCAACAAGTATAGCACATGCATATATTACTGGTTTGAAAGATTGTTTTGGACACAATAAAAACATTCTCTGAAAAATAGGAAAAGTATATTTCTCTTAAGGATGCATAAGTGTTTTTCTCATTGATAGATGAGAATCTTAGTGGCACCGAACATATGTGCAATTACAAACTTTTTAAATACATATAATCACGAAGTTGTATGAACATTCTATAACAAACAAAATTTATATTAAAGGATTAACATAAGTTTCCATATTGGTTAAAATGGGGTCTGGTACCTGAAAGGTAAAAAGTCATAACTGTGGCAAAGTCTGCTAGTTGTCATCAATCACTTTTCTCCCCTTCTTTAGTCTAGAACCTTTTATCTTTAGGTGGCACATGATTATTTTTGCAGTTCTCAGATGTATTTGCCCCACCCTGAGATTGCTATGCACTGTAACAAGTCCTGATTGGTAAAAGGTAAGCAGGAATGTTCTGACAACCTCTTGGAATCTCACTTTGAAGGCAACTTGTGTGTACCCTTTGCTTTTTATCTTTTCCTCTTAGTCCCTCTCTCCTGTTGTTATAATCTGAGTGCACTGGGTGACATGCCTCGTTGGACTATGGCTTAACCTTGAGAATGGAGTCCATATACAACAAAACAGTAACATAGAAGAAGCCTGGATGTGGGACCTCAGGGACCAAAGCTGCCTTACTAACCAAAAGACTAGACTCCTACAGGGAAATAAGCCTCTTGTTGGTTTCTATCTTTTTTCTTCAAAGCTGATACTAATGCCTACTGAAACAAAAAGCTGCCATCAAAAGGCTGAACTGTCAGTGTTCATTCCGTCCTCTAAAATTACAAGACTGATAAAATGTGTTGAGAGACTTCATCAGTGATGAGCCAGAAATGGAAGGCAACTGCCCCACCGAATCTGGATAGAAGCATATATCTTCCCACTCTTATGTCCCCTGCACTAGAAGCAAAACAATTTGTATCAGACAACTAAGTGGTTCCTATAGCAAAGCAGGTGCTGGTTCAGGCAGCCAAATGCTCTCCTTTTTCACTACCACTTTATACCTGCCCATCTTTCTGCATTCAGTTTGAGACTATATCTTTCAGAAAGTAAATAGATGATGTGCACTGGCAGACCAAGTGTCATGCATTGTATTCTAGTATGTGTAATTGCAACAAGAGCTAGGTGGGGAGTGGAACAAATGCAAGAAGGTCACATCAGCAGACACCAAGAACTCTAGATTTGCCCTGTACTCCACCTGTACTTTGTGTCAGATAATCAGGCATTTGAGATAAGGTACTATCCTATTTCAATCCAGTAGAGCTACACAGAACAAAAGATCAAAGCATCAAGGAATGAAACTGAGTTATGCACTCCCACTTACTATTTGTCAGTGAAATCTAAAAATATTTGACCAACACTCAAGTAAACTGAGAGTAAAGAAAAAGACAATCTACCCTATCTGTTAAGAAACACTGAACCTATTGGCTCTCTATCTGTGGTTAACTACTTAGAAATACAAAGAAATTAAAGAAAAGAGGACACAGCCTAGTAAGTAATACCAACTTGAGGAAGAGGTTGTTAGCTTAAGACAGAGGAGACCAAATCTCTAATAAGCATCAGTCATAGGTAGCAGGGTCAACTTTAGAAAGGTATTCATTCTTTCATAGTACACAAGAGCACATTGTCTTTATGGGGAAAAAAAAAAAAAAAAGAAAGATGAAGAAGACAATGGACTTTGACAAAAACTAATGGAGGACTTGAGGGTTTCAAAGAACCATACAATAGTTGTAATTAAAATCTGAAAGGGATAATTTGAAAAATTCAAATGAACAATATAGTAATCTCTAATGAGAAATTCTTGCATAATGTACTTAAAAAATAGAAGAAGTTACATAAGTTTGGAGGTAGAGGAAAGGAAAATGTGTTAAAAAATCTCTTAAGTAAAGAAAGCAGAGTGCTCTCACCTAGGCTAAATGTGTTCATTAGGAAAAAAGCTTTAAAGTTTGAACAGAAGCTATGATTGCACAATTGAAATAAACTATGTAGAGCTTAAAAATTAACTGAAGAAACTTGAAAAGTGATTGCTAAGGTATTCATGTCTAGAAATACATTGAAAAAGTTCATGAGTTACAATATAAAAACACATAAGTTTCATGACTGGGACAGCAGTAGGGGTACCCATTTCTAATCTGCTCTGCAACACTGAAGCCAGTCAACAGTGGAACAGTGTGTACAATATACCTAGCATGGAATAGCATTTTGGATTTTTTTTTCTCTCACAAGTGTTTTCTTATAAAGAATTTAAAAAAATATTCTCAGATATTTAGTGGATTATAAAATATTTTATATATGTATCAATTTAAACTACTTTAAAATATACAGTAGCTGATCAACAGAGAAAACAAAATTAAGAAGTCCAATACAGGGAAGTTGCGTGTAAAATAAAACAGGAGGAAACGCTAAAATTATTTTAAAACAGAGCTAAATAATTATATAAATTACCGTATTTTTCACTCCATAGGACACACTTTTTTTCCCCAAAAGTGGGTTGGGAAATGTTTGTGCATCATATGGAGCAAATATTGCATCACAGACCATAATGTGTATTACCTGACCTGTCAGTGGTGGTGACGGTTGTTAGAAGAGGAAGTGGTGGGCCCAGGCAAAACCCCTGGGTATGCTTAAATGTCCCACTTTATTGCTGAATCTCAAGGTGTCTGGTCAGTTGCTGTCCGCCTCTGCCCATCACCCGGGGCCTGGGGGAGTGCAGACAGCCGCCTAACACACCCAACTACAACCACTGGCCTGTCTGAATCAGCTGAGGATAATGGGTATGAGTGCTAAGGATAAGGATATTGGTGCTTGACCAGTTAAGAGCACTTATTAGCAAAACTACAAAAAAAGAGCTTTAAAGCTGTAATTCCTGGAGGTCTTATCAGCCAGTTGCAACCTCTCCACATTTCCATCAACAAAGAGTTTAATGTCTTTATGCAAGAAGAGTGGAACAAATGGATGAATGCTGGTAATCATGATCTGACACCTACTGGTTGAATGAAGAAGCCCATTATCACTCAAGTTTGTAAATGGGTGAAAACATCATGGCACTCAGTGAAGGATGAAACAGTTGTATGGTCATTCAAAAAATGTGGCATTAGCAATGCCTTAGACGGACCTGAAGATAGTATCATATATGAAGACTGCAAATAAAGCAATATCAGTGATTGCGAAAAACTGAGCTTCATACATTCTGACACTAGCGATGATGAGTTCTTGGGGTTCCAAGAAATCTCGAAGAGTACTTGAAACTTAAAATCTCTCTTTATTTGTTAATGACAGTGATGATGGTTCTTAATACCACTGTTGACTGCTGTTCACTTTACATGGTTGAAATATTATTCTGTTAAATAATTTAGTACACCATTTGGTTCAGAATATTTTTTTTTCTTGTTTTCTTCCCATAAACCTAGGTGCGTCTTATGGTCAGGCATGTCTTTTAGTGTGAAAAATATGGTAAATTACAAAATGAAAGTCAAATATTTAAAATAACTAGTGAATGGAAAGGTATGTGATATAAAATGTATAATTTAATTAATATGATAATATTTTATATCTAAAATGTGGAGTTATAGCAAGGATAAGAAATAGAGTAGTGCAGTGCAAAAATGCTAAATTCCTAATTTTACAACACAGTGACTCTAGAGCACTATTTAATTATTACCTTAAATAATTTGAGAAATATGGATTTCTGTAGCGAAAGTACAAAAACAGGCATGGGACTAATCCTCACCAACTTCAGGATAATGATTCTTCTCTGAGGATTGTGGGACTTGGCTTTTGTTCTATGTGTAATAGTTTTATTTCTTTAAAAGAAAAAGCCAAAACAAGTGAAGCAAAATGTTAACATCTGTTAAATCTGACTGAAATAGTGATATCTGTTGTAGGTTAGATTACTTTCTGTAGTTTTCCATATGTTTGTAATGTTTTTTATTTTAAAAGATTACTTTTGTAAGCTTAAAGATAACCACTAAGTAAAACTTAAAACAAAATTGGTACCAGTATATCAACTGAAAAAGAGAAAAGCAAGCTATGTAATATGTAGGAAAGTATAGTATAGGAAAAAAATGTAACTGACTTTTCTTGGGACTTTTGTTATTTACTACATTAAGGGTCATTGTTACAGCTTTATTGCCGAACTGTTATATGAAATTAAACCTTTACTTTGTCTTAATCTAGAATTTAAAAAATATATATATTTTATTTCTTTGTCTTATTTTAGTTCTCTTTGTTTCTATATATATCAACAGCAAATCTTACTTTTGATAGTGGCAAATAGAATTCTTACCTTGTTCTTGATTTTAATGGTTATACTCCTAGTTTTTCTAGTGTTATACCTCTTAGGTATGAACTGGGCTAAGTAGGCTCATGGTTTTAGATGCTTAGTCTTTATCAGGCTAAAAGAACATTTGAATGAGATAACCTTTAAACCTCCAATTATCTTTGAGGAATGCATTCTAATATAATAATCAAAAGATTAGTAGATTTTTTAAAAAAGTTATTTTTTCTTCAGTTTTTGGAAAGGATTATTTGAAAGATATCCTACAATAGCAACACAGGGGTTGGCAAAAGTAGGCTTACAATTATTCATGTAAAAATAATATAATAATAAATAACAAATAATGTAAAACTAAATTCATGTTTCATGTACTCACAACTGTAGGCCTACTTCTGCATATCCCTGTATAGTTAGACAAATTGTGGCACAATAATATAGCAAGATGTGATGCAGAATCATGTTTAGGAAAACCAAGGAATAAAGCAAGAAAGTGCTCAAGGTACAATACCAATTTAAAATAAAATTTACCAGCCATGGCTCATGGCCCAGTAGATAAGGTGCTGGCCTGCAAACCCAAAAGTTGCTGGTTCGATTCCCATCCAGGGCAACATAACTAGGTTGCAAGCTAGGTCTCCAGCCAGGTCCATAGCTGGAAACAGGTGAAAGGCAACCATACAATTGATGTTTATCTCTCTCTCTTCCTCTTGCCCTTCCCCTCTCTCTGAAAAATAATAAATAAAATCTTTAAAAATAAAAACAACAACAAAAAAAATAAAACAATTGACTTGCCATTGTTTAAAAATAATAATAAATTAAAAAATAAAATTTACCACACTGCATTTTATAGTCTACGCATTTTTAAAAGATACTGGTTTTTAGCCCTGGCTAGTATAGCTCAGTGGATCGAGTGCCAACCTGCAAACCAAAAGATCGTTGATTTGATTCCCAGCTAGGGCATATATATACATGTGTGTGTGTGTGTGTGTGTGTGTACATATTTTTGTATTTTAACAGTGAACATACCTTTCACAGTTGAGAAAATATACATATATTTATATTTTAACAGTGAACATACCTTTTGCAGTTGGGAAAAAACAATGGATCCATATACCATAGTGATAATTTATTTGTTACATTTGTCATGTGATATCTTTTGTGTAGGTACCAGGCTCAAATCAAGATCTGTAATTTATTTTTAAAATACTTTTGGAAAAGAAACAGAAAACTGAAGATTTTGAAGATGTGCGTAGAGGTGTGTCCCTTGTAAGAGGGACAGATTGACATGGTCTTTTTTTATCAGCAAACAATAAGAACCAGAAACAAAAATGAAAACTGGCTTCAACAAAGGAAAACAACAGTCAGTGCCTTATTTAAAAACCTGAAAAATCTGAGAACATAATTGTCTCTATAAGAGTTCAAATGCTGGTATTATACATTAAAGCAATTTTGGAATGTTTATACCAATATTCACCAGGCTTATAAACCAATTTAGCATTGTCTTATACTCAGATTGCATGGAAAATAAGTTTTCCATTTCTAAGAATATAAAAACTAAGGCAAGTAATAGATTGAGAGTTTTATGCTTTCGAGCATAAACTGTGATTGTTTACTGTGCCTTAACAATGATGAAATCACTCAAGGCTTCATAGTAAGACTCAAAACCCTGGGGAAGCTATTAAGAATTCAGTATTAAGAATTCAGTATTAACAGTTCATGGAAGAAAATGGATTCCACTTACTAAAATGATTTTAAAATGTTTCCTATAAAATGCAAATATTGCAGCACTGTGAAGTTGGACATTTTTGATAGTTTTTATTTGAATCTTTATTCTTATACAACTGCTATGTATTATTCCAAGTGGAAATCAAAGGTTATAATGCCTAGTTAATGGTGATCATATAATAAAGTTTGGATTAGTACACAAAGAAAAAGATTAAGTTTGAAAGAAGCTCAGCCACCAAAGCCATTTCTAGACCTCCTGGAATTGCCTGTCTTGCACCTATAGGTAAGTATACAACAGATAGTGCTTTGGTCCAAACAGGAACATGTTTGATGTTTCATCCAGTGACAGGTCTTCTTCAATGTCTTATTTTGTTCAAATGTTGTAATGCTCCCCTGCAAATAATAAAAATTTGTATAACTCTGACTAGGTCTAATTTTTGCCATAATGCTCCAGAATTCTCTTAACCTGTTAGGAAAACACACACACACATGCACACATACACACACACACACACGGTAGAATCTTAAGAAGTGATCATAGGAAAGGCAAGATTTTATCCTTAAATAAATAATTCATGCTTAGAAAACACCAGCAGATGTTGCTTGCTTCATTTAATTTTTTTTTTTTTTAAATTTACTTCATGACAGTTAAGCAAGGAAAGTGGGAAAGTGTAAGGTCCTGAAGTTGCTCTTGGTTTAGCTTCTGGGGAATGTTTCTTTTTCACAAATAGCTTGTTAGAGAATAAGGGAAATGCCAAGCTTGTGGTCCTGGAACGAAAGAAAAGCAGTATTCAGACACAAAATAGCGATTTCTGTGCTGGTGTTTATTACTATTTTTCCAATTGTATTTTTAGTATTTTACTCAAAGTAAATGGACATCGATTTTGAAATTTTTTTTTTTTGTTTTTGTTTTTGTTTTGAATTTAATCCATCGTATAGGATTTCCTAGGTCTTACTTAGAGTAAACATAATGTTGAACAAAGGGAATCCTCTATGGGATAGAGATTTAGTGAGGGTTCAGGAAAAAATAAATAGTAAATAAACTTGGAATCATTTTGTTTTCTATCCCACTCTCAATTTGTCTGTGTGTCTGTCTGTCTCTGTTGGCGTTCACATGAATATCTGTCTTTGTCTTTCTCCCTTTTCACCTTGATCTCTCTCTCTCTTTCTCTCTCTCTCGTTCTCTGAAAGTCCCCTCCCACCACTTCTCCCTCCATAATAAATATAGAATAATGTATTTATGTTGGATTCCAGATGCACTGCTGGAACCTGGCTTAGAGCTATGTCTGCTGTGGAGGCCCCCCTCACACCCACCTCTTAGATCCCACTCAGACCTGCTATAACCTGACATGTCAACCCCAGAGATTCCCTCAGGTGCCTCATAGCTTGTTGCGGATCATAGTGTTCCAGACCATTACATTCTACAGAATAGGCCAAGGTCATGAGCATTAATTTTGAATGGTAACATGCAAGTGCAGTCACCTCTCTGTGTCATTGTACACCCTGTTCTGTCTCAGGGCCAGGAAAAGTAAAATGGAAAAAGAAAAAGTTTTAGACATGACAGTAGGGAGGAAGAGTCTCAAAAAAAATAAACAAAGAAAGAAAAAAGGAAAAGAATAAAAAAGAAAACAATCTGCTGAGAAGGAAAAGTAAATTATGTAGAGTTATGTCACATCAAAAATATGATTAAAATAACCTGGTATGAATATTCATCCATGGCTTAGAAGAAGGCAGGAACAAGAAGAGTGCCTACAGTTTATGACTAAGAAGAGATATCTTTCAGAAAATTTCATTTAAAAAGAATTTGTGACTAAGTCTATTTGCCAAAACTGTGGGAAACAATTGTTTTGTTTTGGTTTTTCTTTAATCTTGGCCTTCTGGATGCCCAGTTTCCTTTGGAAATGTAGTACTGTCTAATTACTACAGTCCCAGGTGGCTTGCCTCACTAACACCACTAACACCACTAACACTGACTCATTGCAGAGGAGGAAAAAGTGCATTATCATGGCAACTGATGACCCTTTGTATAGTAGTCTCTTTCTCCACACAGCAAACATGACACCTAACGTGTTAATTATTCCTCCTTCTCCAGTGTTTGAAGAGCAACCATAGCATTTTTTCAGCCCCATTATGTTCCCTATAACAAGATTGGTTCCTCCCTTTACATTCTATCCCAATCCCACCTTCCATGCACACTGTTCAATTGAATTCTCCCTGATGGTAAAAGAGTCTATATTCACACTGTCCAATACAACAGCCACTAGCCACACGTGGAAAACACAGCTTAAACCCATGAGAATGTTAGTATAGAGTTCCAAAGTACAAAATTATTACAGGCTCCAAAACTGTCAAGCAATGTGAATGTGTAAATCTATGCACTTACACATGCTTTTATTATCTAAGAATAAGTTCTTTTAACTTTCCTAATCCTTTCAAAACATTCATCATCATTTGTTATCAAATTGCAGCCTCAGTAGTCAGGAGTTATAGTTGCAGAGGACTCAAGAAGATAAAATGTGACATTGTTTCTAACTTCACTGTTCTCCAAAGAGCTAACACACAGATAATGGAAAGCACAATTACACTTCACATCAAATGATCTGCATTGAACAGGAGCAATCATTTATAACATGAACTTTTATGAGGATTTTTTAGTAAATCTGAAAAAATACACTTTCTATTACTTAACTTAGTATTACACAATCTTTAAAATGAATTACGGTCAATAACATTGCCATTGTTTTTTATATGTAAAACAATCTGCCTAATGGAAGGATTAAGGTATTGTTAGGGTGCTGTATCTATATTACACTGAAAGCAGTCATTCAATTCAGTCTGATCAGTGAAATAAAACTTAAAAAAATGCTTTTTAAAAGTTGATAATGGTAATAAAAATAATAGCTATTATTACTATTATTATTACTTATTGAGCAACCAGTCTTAAATGTTTGACTTTACATATATTACTTAATGTGTTCCTTTAAAAAAGCCAAAGAGAGAAGTACAGTTTTATAACCATTGTACGTATAAATGGGACCAAAAAAAATTATGTAACTTTCCAAAGTTAGGCCCAGTTGAGATTTGAGGTGAGCAGTCTAACCACAGAAACTGAGCTTTTAATTACTATCGTTTACCCCATGCATAGGAAAAGCAACAAATCAGAAGACTAAAATGTTCCATTTTCAACAACAGCTAAACAGCATCCTCAGCAGAAAAATTCTGATTACATGATCAAATTAGTTTTTATTATATGCATGGCTTAAAACAAGTAGGACTTAAACCTTGTGACTACAATAGTACACTTAACAATCAGAGCAATGTGATGCTAAAAGTGACAGTTAAGAGGTTGTCAGAGAAATACTGTAAGACAACCCAGTCTTCTCTTAATAACAGTTAAATATGGTATTTACCGAATATTTAAAAAGCACATATTGAGATAAAATTACATTCTATTCCAATCTTTGCTAACTTTCCTATTACAAATAAGAAAAATGCCACTTTCCTGCTCCTCAGGAAACATTTTATTTGAATTTATATTCCATTGACTTAGGAAGTCCTTTTCTTTAATTATGATAAGAACACTTAACTAAATAGCTACCTCCTTAACAATACAGTGTCGTTGACTATAGGCACAGTGTTATGCAGCAGATGTCTAGAACTTATCTTGTATTTCCCTTTCTCCACAGCCCATGGCAACCACCCTTCTACTTTCTGTTTCTATGAGTTTGACTGTTTTAAATATCTCATCAAAATATGTGTTCTTCAGTGAAGAGCTAATTTCACTTAGCAAAACAGCCTCCAAAATCATCCATGTTGTAAAATATGGCAGGATTTCTTTCTTTTTCAAGGTTGAATAATATTCCATTATGTGTATATGCCACATTTTCTTTATGCATTATCTGTCACTGGACATTTAGATCATTTCCATATGTTAGATGTTGTGAATAATATTGCAATGGTTACCAACACTCTTTTTGACTAAATAATTGACATCCTCCTTTGACAATTTTCTTTTTTTTCTTTTTTTCTTTTTAATTGGACCTTCTTTCCTATAATACTTCCCACAACTGCCTAACATTTTATGTTACCTGGTGAAAATTGCCACCCCTACTGCACAGTCAGGGGATGCCTTTGTCAGCTTAGATGATGAACACTTTCATTCTGGTCTATCTAATCCCTATTCTGTCCATGCCACATATTCAGGGTAGACTTTGGAAAAGAAGCTGTCCCAAGTGAGTTTGGTTTTTGAAAGCTTAGATTTTATGTGATTAAAGATATGGAAATGGGAGTAATTAGTGGTGACTATTTCAATTCTTTCTCCTTCTGCCTAGACCAGGAAAGGATCTGAGTTAAAAGTGACCTCAGACACCACCCAGAAATTCTAATGCTGGAATTATTCAGCTGTTTCAACCTCCCAATGCTATAAAACACTTGATCTTCCATTAAGAAGAGGACTTTGTTTTTCAGAAGTTCTAATCATTAGAATGTTCTTTCTTAAATAAAACTTTCTTTCACTAACTTTTCCGAGTTTAATCTAATTCTCTGTGAGGTCAGAAATAAATCTAATAATTTTTTCAACATATCAGTTTATCAAATACTTGCAAAGAGTTCTAATGGATCTCTTAACTCTCCTCTTCTCTGGGCTAAATATGCTCATTTTTGTTTCTGTATCAAGCATTCCTCATCTCCAGGATGCCTATTCACTTCACTTTTCTGAATGATTTCCCCTAAGTCATCTCAGTTGATCAATGTCTCCTTTGCTGACTAGAAACAAATGTAATATATTAGCAATATTCTATTAGCCACAGTAGACCTCTTTCTCTGTCCTGAATGTGAGCTCTCCAATAATGAATCTTCAGGGCAACTGAATGAGCATTCATGTAATTAAAAATAAATCGTCCTGAGCCTTTCTTATCAGTTTCTTAATTATTAGAAATATGGCAGCCACTTGAGTATCAGGAAACTAAAAAAATATATTGATGGTGACACTTCCCTAGATCTCACCAATGTTCTTTTTTTAAAAAGATTTTATTTATCATCTTTAGAGAGAGGAGAAGGGAAAGAGGCAGAGAGGGAGAAAAACATCAATGTATGGTTGCCTTTCAACTGCCTCCAGCCAGGTCCCCATCTGGAGGCAGGTGGAAGGCTAATATACATTGATGTTTCTCTCCCTTTCTTCCTCCTTCCCTTCCCCTCTCTCTAAAAGTAATGAATAAATCTTTTGAAAAAATAAATGTGTTGATGTAAAAATAAATACATTTTAAAAAGTGAGATAATTATACCTACTTTTTAAGATTGTTAGAATCAAATGAAATAGTATGTAGATCTCTTAGTGTAGTGCTTAGTACATAGTGAATGCTCAAAACAATGTCAGTAATTATTATTAAAGCGTGAACTCATTTGGAGCTCTCATGGAAGAAACACTGCTAGCCCGATGAGACCATTTATAATTTGGCTGCTTCTCTTACAGATCAGGAAAATGATGTTTTTCTTATGTTAACCAAGTAAAGGATAATTCAGAACATAACATCCTTAAATATGAAGTAGCTAAGTGTGCATGGACTTATTTTAGGTATTTCAGAGAAGGGAGACCTCAGATACACAAAATGCCAAGAACGTCTTCTACTATATTTTCAGTGTCATTGTTCTACCTATCAGGACCTTCCTGAGATATACTCTACAGTATATCTACAGTATATCATCTGGATACAAATCCAGATGAATCAGAGTTACATGGGGTAAATTGATTTACATTCTCCATTGTAGTGTGTTCTGAGGCTCTCCAACTGTGATCTTTAACAAAATAATTAGAAGATAGTTTAGCGGGAGGTGAATTGAGAATTGCCAACTCTTTTAGACCAGGTTAATGATTCATAAAGTCTGGAATTGGAGAGAATTATTTGCAGACTGGATTGATGGACTATTAGAAATAGTCAATGACTGCTCTTGAGAGACCTTGAGAAAAGTGATGGGGAAAGGTGGCACCTGGTTTTAATAAACCTCAGGTTGCTCAGATACATCTCCTAACTAATGGATTGTGACATACGTAGCCTGGGTTTTGGCCAGCAGTGATGCCCAGTGCTATAATTGTCTTGCATATAGAGTGTCTGTTTATAAAGAAAGTTGTTGCTCTGTTGAGAGAGTAATTACAAAGCTGCCAGAAGAAAGAGCAGTCACCCCATGAAGCTCACCGTGATTTATTGGGTGTATTTGTACTCTTAAACGGATCTGTCTTTTTCTTCCCAGAATGTTTTCACACTTCAATATGAATCTCTCTTCCCTTGAGCTCACCTCATTTGTGTCTGAAATATTGATCTGATTTACAAAGGACAGGGCAATATAAGTGTGTGTGTGTGTGTGTGTGTGTGTGTGCGCACATGCATAGTTGGGGCAGAGAATGTGTACATGTACATTCAATGACAGGATTTTTTCTTTCATTTTTCATGATCTAGGGAGATTTAGCTCAGAAACTGCTCTTTCACCTTGAAAATTCTGCTGAATATTTCTGCCTTTAAGAAACGAACTCCATTGTGAGAATTAAAAAGACCTTCAGTCTTTCCTGTGGCATTTGTCCATGGAGTCTGCAATAAGAAATGATTTATGAAAACCCACCAATGCAAGAAAATCATAATGTTTGTGACAAATTCTTTTACACCCATTGCAGGTCAGCAGTTTTTGGAATGCAGTCTCCATGGTGTCCTAAATACGAAATGTCTTCTATTACACAAATGCATCTTGCTGAAGTTTGAGGGGAACCTTGGAAAGTTTTAGTTCCCATATCCCCTTTAGAGAAGTAATCAAAAGTTATTTTTAGTTAACTTAAAACATTGCATCTCTCTGGGGAAATACCTTCTCTTCTCCAAACGTGCAGTTTTTGAAGCAAAGTGGAAGATGCTGATGCTCACCAAACCTTTGCTGGAAACGTCAACTGTGTATCTGCCTCTGACTTTTTCCCTCTTTTGCAAAGGCGAATAGCTTGTTTCTTTCACTTAAAATGTTCAATTGCAGTCTTAGAAAACTAGGTTCCTTTGGTGGAAAAAAATGATTCTATTCTAATCGATCCAAGTGGATCAACTTATCAAAAAATGATAAGCCATACTCAAGTTATAACTCAGGCCATTGCATTCAGCAGACCTTTTCTGCCAGAAGCTGCTTCATGTCAAATGCTTCTTGTGGCTAATCAGCACAGGAGAGTAAAGTCTGTGGAAAACAAATGAAACCATAGTCATTACTGTAGCTTCCTTGTCCTTATGTTTGGAGTACTAAAGAAGGTAACCATTGTTTTAGAAAAGGTTAGTGGCATTTCTGTCCCCATGACAAATGAATTCATATGTGACCTCTCTTGGTACCCTTACAGTAACAGATATTATGTGACTATGACTCAATTTTGAGATTCTTTTTCTTTTTATAAGTATGTCTTCAACCCTGTGTCAGGCCCAGCACCATGTAAATTAAGTGGATCTTGCATCCTTCATGGGCTGTAGGTATAGTGGAAACATAGTTTGATGTTGAGATGTTGAGCTGAAAATCAGGAGACATAGCTTTTAATTCTGCAAACATATGCAATGAAAAGGCAAGGGTAGTTTTTTAAAGGTAAATATTGTATTCAACTAATCCAATTGAGACAATTTATAAGTTCAAGAACATTAGATATGT
Organism: Noctilio leporinus; assembly: GCA_004026585.1. Classification (NCBI taxonomy): domain Eukaryota; kingdom Metazoa; phylum Chordata; class Mammalia; order Chiroptera; family Noctilionidae; genus Noctilio; species Noctilio leporinus. Next base: position 98,812 of record PVIW01001975.1, on the reverse strand, counting down.
TGTAATTAAGATATTTCCACAACAAGATTTGTTACTACTACCCACCAGAGAATTGAGAGAAAAATGGAATTAACTGAGAAATAGAAAACCAAATTTAGAAATAAAGTTTCTTCTTCTTAAATTGATAAATTATAACTATGTTATTTCTGGAAAAAAGTACTATGATTAGTTTGACTTAATACTGTAATAAATGAATTAGGAGAAATATTATATAGGAATATTGCCAAATTTGCAAAGACACATGTCAAAACAATGAGTAGACTTAACAAAGAAACATAAAGGTTGCTTATTCAATATTATTTAATACCAATCATGTGCCAAAAATTGTGGGGGCTGCAAATGAACAGTTTCTGCTTTTAAGTGGCTTATATTCTAGTGTACGTTAAAATATTATTTTTAAATATTAGAAAATTAAGCAGCAAGTGTTCCCTGTCCCACCAGAGGAGTAGGTAAAATACTATTAAGTTTCCAAGTGCAAAACATTTACTTCTTGCTTGAGAAAAGTGAAGACCTAAATGTTCATAAAGGTGATGGCATTCACACCTAAACTTTAGACCTCTACCCTGTGTAATAATTCTAAGCACATGGAATAACATGGTAAAGGTAAAGTGGAAAAGGACAGGCATAAATTATACATACAGCAATAAGGTTTTTATGATTATTGATTTATTGTTAGCAGAAATAATATGCAAACAAGATTTGTAGAGAACAGGATTGGGGCCAAATTGTGAAGCACTATAAGATGTCACATTAGGGAATCTGGTCTTGATCCTGAAGACTGAAAGATCTCAGCCTTTTTCTTCCTCATCACACTTGACAGATGACATTATCACAAACGTTATGCATTTGGGTATTAAATCCTATTATACTAAATTAGAAATTATGTTCAATATAGGAATATATTTTCAATACAAACAAAACATATCCCTTCTCAGGAAGAAGAAGGTTTATAGAAATAATTAGTAAATAACAACACTTCCTAAAGGAATCTATGAATATTGGAAAGGAAATTAATATTTTAAATATATGCCAAGTTTCAGACACTGTGATTGGCAACCTACTGTGTTCTCTCCCTTAATCCCACCAATAAAGAGATGACAAATGTAGCAACAAGCCCACTTTATACATGAGAAATTTATGGTTCAGCCTGAGGTCACTTAGGTAGTTTTATGTGGTAGACTTAGAATTGAAATCTTGTTCTGACTGATTTGATAAGCTATCTAGGTTAAACAAAGTTTCCATCATTCAGAGTTATAACTTTGTAGGATAAGTTGAGTGTGTTTACAGTTTCGGTCTATTTTGAAACTGCAGGTCTTAGTAGACTTGCCTACGCATGCCTTTTGGTACTCTTAGAGATAAGTTACAGATTTGAATGGACCATTGAACTAATAAAGCATAACATTTTATGTTATAAAATTTACTATCTAGAATTAGGCCCTCTGACTAGATTATTATGAGAATTGTGCAATTTACCATATTTACTCAGGAAATATCATTGTTGATGCTGAAGGTGGTTAAGAAACTAGGGGGTAAATTAGGCAGAATGACATAGTATATCAAAGCAAAGAGGGCAGTAGGAACAGAAACAAAGTATGGACACTCCTATGCATACTCACACACACAAACACACAAACACACACACACATACACACACACAAACACACTATTTACCTTCTGGATGAGGCAATGTAATTTGGTCCCAAACATATCCTTAATGTTATATTGATATATCAAAACTATTATTTAAAATATATTTTATTGATTCTGCTGTTACAGTTGTACTAATTTTTCCCTCTTTGCCCCCTCCACCCAATACTCTCATTCCCTCTGGCAATGTCCCCCTTAGTTCATGTCCATATGCCATGCATATAAGTTCTTTGGCTTTTCCATTTCCTTTATTATTCTTAATAGTTGGTATGAAGGTTATAGGTTATTGTTAAGCTGATTAACAAAACTATTTTTTAATATTTTAAGCATTTTTCCATCTGTGTCAACCAAGTATTCACTACAAGTGATTTCAAGAAATAGGAAAAATTGGAAAAAGATGTTAACAAAGATATTTTAAAAGATATTTAGCAAGAAACATCTCCCTTTTCAATGAAGGCTTTCTTTGTCCTCCTCTTGCTCAAGTCTATCTAAGCCCTTTACAGCTGGTTTATAAACTGCTGTTGACTCCAGTAATGGAATTTCATAAATAAAAAAAAGATGACAAGAATTATCTTACTCTTGTAAAATGAATCAATACATTTGAGTTTTGACTTCCAAGAAGTTGTTCAGAGATGTGAAGGGCTACAGGCATTCTGGTTTAAGTAGATATTCTCTAATTTTAATCACTTCTAGTATTGAATTATTTTGGTAAGCATTTATTATTTTTTTATTGATTATGCTGTTACAATTGTCCCAATTTCTTTTCCTTTTGATTTCCTCTGTCCAGCACATCCTTCCCTCTAGCAATCCCATACCCGTTAGTTGATGTCCATGGGTCATGCATGTGAGTTCTTTGCATTTACTTTTTCCTGCACTATTCTTAACATTTCCCATTTATTCTGCTCCCTGTCTTTCATTCAGAATGATAACTTTGCTGGATAGATTATTCTAGGTCTTTGCTTTTGTCACTTTCAATATTTCTTGCCAGGCCCCTCTCGCCTGCAGTTTCTTTTGAAAAATCAGCTGACAGTCTTATAGAAACCCCTTTGTAGGTAATGCTCTTTTTTCCTCTTGCTGCTTTTAAGATTCTCTATATTTAACCTTTGATATTTTAATTATGATGTTTCTTGGTGTGATCCTCCTTGGGTCTGGCTTGTTTGCAACTCTGTGCTTCCTGGACTTAAATATCTATCTCCTTTGCCAAATTAGGGAATTTTCCTTCATTACATTTTCATATAACTTTTCAATTTCTTGCTCTTTCTTCTCCTTCTGGCACCCCTACTTTTTGGATACTGGCATGTTTAAAGTTGTCCCAGATGCTCCTACACCACTCCTTCTTTTTTTTTCAATTCTTTTTTCCTGCTTCTATACTGGTCGATTATTTATTTCTTCCTTATGTTCCAAATCATTGATTTGAAACCTGGTTTCCTTCCCTTCACCACTGGCTTCATATGGATTTTTCTTTGTTTCATATAGCCTGGCCTTCACTTCTTCCTTTCTGCATTTGTTGTATTTAAGCATACCTGTCAAGTCTGTGTGCATCTTAATAATCAGCATTTGAACTCTGTGTCTATTAGGTTGGCTATCTCTTTAGCTCTCATTTTTCCCATTGGCCCCTTGATCTGCTCCCTCTCTTGGGCCATACTTATCTGGCTCCTCAGATTGACCGTTTTCTATGTTTGCCTCTGTGTCTTAGGTAGTTCTGCTGCACTTGTTACACTGTAAGAGGCAGAGCCTTAGAAATTCACTAGTGCAGAACTGATCTGTTTCACCATGTTGTGGCGCTGTATATGCAGGAGGGGTCTGAAAGGGAACAATGCTCCTTGTCCTTGAAAACTGCTTGCAGTTTCTTTCTCCACCCCAACCCCCACTGGTTTTCATAGTCAAAAGCAATATGGCTCTATTTTTCCCAATGCTGGAACCATGGGCTGTGCAGTCTGGCCCCAGGTTTAACTACATGACTGCACTTTGCCCTGTGGCCTCCGTCCCTGTGCCACTATTGCAACTGCTATCTCTATATTTCCTGGTGCTGGAACCATGGGCTGCTGTGCTCTGGCCCCAGGATAGCTTCCCAGGTTTAAACGTATATTGCACTTTTTTGCTGTGGCCTCAGCTCCCATGCTGCCACTGCCACTCTCCTCCCTGGCTCCACCCCTCCTACCTATCTGACTGAGTGTTTCTTTACGCCTTCATTTGTTGCATTTCCATGTAGTTATGTAGTTCGATTTTCTGAAATTTTTGTATTTTTTAAAAATTTAGTTTTGAGGTAGATGTAAATTTCTTCTAGTTGTGAGGGAGACGCAATATGCCTCCATCTTGGCCAGAAGTCTTGGTAAGCACTTTCTTTTAATTGAGCACTGGAGAAATGTTCTTTTACCACAACTCTAAAACTTTGCTGTGAATACACTAGTTACTAGTAAGTATACTGTCAGACTAAATATTATTTAAATAAAATTCAAAGTCTGTAATGCCACTTAAAGAATTTCTGTATCATAGGGAACTTTACCTCCCATTTCTAACATGCCCTTTCCTTGCAAAGTTTTCTTTAAGTAACACTATATTTTAAAATCATTGATGGAATCTCTAATCAAACAGTTTAGGTTTGTCATAGCACAACCCCTGAGATTCCTAGAATCGTCACACCAAATGTGCAGGGATCAAATCTTGCTGAGGTTTGCTAACAGGTAATTTATTTTCATATCAAAAAATTATATGAAATATGATCAAAATATTTTTTATTGTGGTATATAACTTGATGTCTCACTCTGTTTATAAAGATGTTACTGATTTCAAAGCTGGTAGGTTGAAGATAGTGCTTGGTCCCTAATTAACAATGAGAAATAGATTTGTCATAAAACTGTGTCTTGGAGTTAGCCATTCTTGCTTCCTGAGCTTCATCTAAAATTTCTCTTGAATATAGCCAAGACTAGAATTCGATTAAGCAGCTTTTTTCAGGTGAATCCTTGTGAGGTGAGGTTTCCTCTGGCTGCAAATTGGCTCCTGCTTGTAAAGCCTCTCCAGAGCACTTAAGGACTCATGCATACCTTTCTCCACTGCTTCTGACTGCTGAGCGATGAGGTTCTCTCAGGTGCACTGTAGCACTAATCACTCTCTAAAACAATTTTACATGTCGATCAATCCAAACCAGATTGTATCTGCCATAGTGTAAACTAATTGGCTATGGCCTACCAGAGCAGAAAACAGCCAGGTAACCACATGGGGATCCTATATGACTAGAAATTAATTCTACAGTAGAGAGGTCATTTATGTCATCTTTTAATGAAAGGCTGTTTTGTGTCTTCAAATATGATTCAAAAATAACACCACTGTTTTGATAACCAATAGATTCTAGACATAGAGTGACAAGATGTAAACTTCTAACTATGAATAGGTTTAATAATTGCACTTTTGTGTGTTTATTTAATCTTAACATCACTTAGTAAAAACAGGAGAAATATTTATCAATAAATTTTCAGTCCCTAGTTTAACTGAAATAGACACCTAGAGACTTAGGAAGTGATGAAAGTGCCTTTTTTTCATCAGCACAATAGACTAATCAAGAGCATTAGTTTTCTATTCCTGCTATAACAAGTTACCACTAACTTAGGGAACTAACCAATACAAATTTATTATCATATAGTATGTCAGAAGTCTGATGTAGGTCACACTTAGCTCAAATAAAGATGCAGGCAGGACTGCCTCTCTCCCTGGAAGTTCTAGCAGAAAATCCATTTCTGTGCCTTTTCTGATTGATGGCCCCATTCTTCCATTTTCAAAGTCAGCAATAGTTGGTAGAAGTTCTCTTCACTTAACATCATTCCAACCTCCTCTTTCATAATTAAATGCCTTCTATTTCTCTCTTCTGCTTCTCTCTCTTTCACTTCTAAGGCTCCTGTGATTACATTAGGCCCATTCCACCACATAATCCAGAACAATCTCTCCATCCCAACACCTTTAACTTAATTATATGCAAAGTTCCTTTTGCCATGTAAAGTAATATATTCAAAAGTTCTAGTGACTAAATCATGGATCTTTTTGGGAGGCCATTATTCTTCCTACCACAACAGGTTAAGAGTTTAGAAAGACTGAATAGCAATTATAAAGAATATTTCCCTAAATATTCCCCCTCTCCATCTGATCATTCTTTTTTTAACAATAGCAAGACATCAAGTTGTGTGCACACTATCATTGTACATTTAAGTACACCATTATATAAGTCTTGTTAACTAATTTTAGGTCTAATGTTTTCTTTTTCTTTCTTTACCCGTTTATGGAAGCACAAGCCTATTCACAGCAATAGTTTAATTTTTTTTTTTTTAAATTAATGAACTTAATCTCTTTTGTTCTCTCAGTCTGAGAGACCATTACTTGCTGTGTCTGGCTGAAGAACTAGAATGGGCTACATATAGGAGGATTTATGTATAGAGGGTTCATTTAAACATGAGACATGTTTGAACTTCTATTGTAATTTATTTGTGATTCTCTTAATACATAGTGTTTTTCCCATGCCTGAAATTTTATGTTCTTATTTCAAATTTGGTATTAAACTCCTTTAAAGCAGAATTACTCAAGAACTAGACTAATCTAATATACTTGTATCAATAGAATTTTCATAATGGTATGTTCTTATACATTCAAAATTTCAGAGTACCGTGATGTGTTTTCTAGAGATAATAACCTTGTTCTCATTCTCTTCATAGAGGGAAGTGCAAAACACTTAGACCAGGCCACTCCTCAATTTACTGCACAAATGTACCTTTTAGGGTATCTCACCTATTACCTGTTCACACTCAATTGCTAAGTTTACTCTGCTTCTTAAAAAATTACATGCTTGCAAAGTTTGCCCTTTTGACTGTGTGAGTAGGACTAGGGAAGCAGTTCCAGTATGCTCTCTCTTAACCCTGCCTTTCAGGACCTCTGCTGCCGGGGAAACCTCAGAGATATTAACACAATGGAGCATAAAGGGGAGTAACATTGGGTCAGACTCCTCTAAGCATTGGCAGGAGCTTTGCTACGGGCAGGCCAAGAAGCTGTTGTTGGGCTCTTCAGCATCTCAGAAAAACAAAACAAAAATATATCAAAATATATTTTTTTCTCTACCTGTTGTCTATGTGCCCAAAAGTAAATAAAAATGGGAAAACATCAATTGAGACACTTTGAATAGTAGACAAAAAGGAAGATAGATTGTGAGTAATTTGGAGCTTAGAACATCTGGGAATCTTGCTAAAATCCTGATTCTGATCCATTAGGTTTAGGGTGGAATCTCAGATTTTTCATTTCTAAGAAGCTTCAGATAATATGGATATTAATGGTTCTCCGATGACCGCAGCAAAGAGAGTAACGCCCCACTTGTTTGGTGACAATAGGACCCCTGGTATACAAGGAGATATGGTGAACAAAGGAGCTCTCAATTTTGCCATCATCTCAATATTACAGGGTGAGGAAGAACACAGGTGTGATTGCATGTGGGGAGTTCATTAGTCATCCTCCTATGTCCATCCAGAAGCAGTGCACCTGAATGGCTGTATCACAGCACTGAACGTTCCAGCTGAGCCCTGATTCATTAGAGAAGTCCTAAGCAAGTCATTGTTCTAATTTTTCAATTAAAAAAATAAGTATTTGGCATATTTTACAGGCATCTCTTACAGAAGCTATAAATCATAACAGTAACTACTTCGAAGAAAGACTAGATACAAATAGGAGATATTAGTACTCACTATAATCCTTTCTACCTATCATTCAATTTCTTTCTTACCACTTACACATGATTTATCTTTAGCCCATGTTCTCTCCATTTTCTTGGTATTCTTCTCATATGACCATGTGATGTATTATTCAAATGCCCCAACTTCTTTTATTGCTAATTATATATTAACCAGGTTCTGACTTCATTCTTCTCTGTATTGAATCCTGGTCCAGGCATGACACTGACAAAAAGCATTCCTTGAGCTCAGAGGAAATTTCGGCAAATGACAGTTCTCTTTTAGGGCTGTTAGTCTTAATGGAATATTTGATAAGATGGTAATAACCCCTGAAATCCTTTTATAGCAAACTCAGAGGGTGAATTTATATATATGTGTGTGTGTGTTTATATGTATATATCAGTCTAAATGATTTTTATTTATTCACTTAAGTTATAGGGAGATTAGTTCTTAAAGGCATCTCACAATGAGGAATTTTTTCAAACATGCTAAATATGTATGATCCAAGTAGTCTTCTATCATTTCCAATTATATCTATTGATATGTAGAGAAAATTATACTTCATGTGTATGATTAGGTTGTAGTTCAAAATTTATTCCCTCAGCTCATATTTACAAGTAAAGAACTACTCACCATTTTCTAGGATATCTCCTCTGATACAGGGATTTGGGTCCTCAAACCTATAGTCTTGCCCATATATTATTCATTTATGTTTTCCATTTTAGTTCTCTTCTCAAAGACTACCTGTGCCTCATTCTAGTATCCAATGGTTGAAATGTGTTTCCTCTTGGGAAAAAATGTTTGTCATGCTTGCCAATTATGTGTAACATAATACATTTTTTTCTCTGTTTCAAACATAATGTCCAGTGTTTAATAATAAGGATGGACAGGCAATGTAAACATTTTGATGATAATAACAATAATACATTTTAAAATTTATTGAGCCATTTACTGTTTCAGGCATCAGTTCAGATTTAATTCTCACAATGATAGTATAAAGAAACAACAATGAATATGCTCATTTTGCTGATATTGACACTAAAGTGTAAAAATGCTAAGTAAAAAAAATAAAAGCAAAGTAATGGGGGTCAAGACTATGTAGAAATCAGTAACAGAGTCTAGTCAAAAATAAACCATTCTCATTTTAAGGCTGTTGATCTTTTACTCATTGTGATAAATTATTTTGGCAAAAGTTTACCAATTCTGAATCTGAGTATTGCCACCATCCAAACAGAAAATACTGTCCTGTCTCCAGTGCAGAGCCCTTTAATGTTCACATTGTCATTCTGAGACTTTGATTAGGGTTGAATTTTCCGGGTTTCACCTATGTAATGTGTGAAGTTAATAGTAAACCTGTTTCATTAGAATGTCAACTTTAATTAATGTGTTTGTAATAATGGCTTGGAATTTATTTAACCAAAATAATAACTTCATTTAACATGATGATTTAATGCACAGGCTTCACAGAATTGCAGCATTCCTGAGGCTATTTCCAGAACATTTACTGTGTGGTTAATGGGAAATCACCTTTGTGATCCTGCAACACCTGTTAATACCTTATTTCACCTCCAAATACTGATCTTTTTATGGGAGTTAAATAGGAACCAAGTGAATTATTAATTATTTTAATATCATTATTATGGTTGCTTTGTTATTAAAATTTTTGCAATTCTGTATAAGATATTCACAAAGCCCAACTTGCATAACATTTATAAAGTGGTTTGAAGAGCCAAAAGATCCACGTGATACAGTCATTTAAACTTTGGATGTGTTTACACAAAGGACTATTCTGGTTCATTTTAAACCTTCTCCTCTCTGGAGCCATTGTGAGTTGTAGGGAAGTGATAGAAAAATGATTGTCTTCACTTTATTTTTTATTTATTAATTTTAAAAAAGATTATATTTGTTATTTTTAGAGAGAAGGATGGAGAGGGAGGAAGAAAGGGGGAGAAACATCAATACATGATTGCCTTTAACCTGCATCCAGCCACGGACCTGGTGGAGAACTGGCTTGCAACCTGGTTATGTGCTCTGACTGGGAATTGAACCAACAACCCTTGGGTTCACAGGCCAGCACCAATCCACTGAGCCACCAACCAGGGCTCACTTTATTTTATTTTTTAAGTTTGTTTTCATATTTAATCAGTGAAATAAGCACTATAGGTGTACCATATTTTATGGTGCTTTGCTTTGTGTGTTCCATAGGTATTGCATTTTTAATTAATTTTTATTTTATTTTAACTTATATTTTGTTTTACTAATTGAAGGCAAGCTCCTTTGCAAGCATAAAGCTTACAGCTCACTTCATTGCAATACTCACTTTATCCTGGTGGTCTGGAACCAAACCTACAATACTTCTGAGGTATGCCTATATTCAGATTTTCAACTAGTCGGTAGGAAGACTGAAGGCTTATCTTTAAAACTTTCCTATTAGAGCATATTTGTGGGGAAATTATAAGGGATCAGATCCAAGTATGAATCATTAATATTTAGAAAAAGAATATCTTTCCTTAACTGAGTAAATGAGCTGAACTCAGTCAACCGATTGATAAGCTTGGCAAATGTAGCAGAGACTGCTTGTTGTCTGCTAAAAATCCACGTGTGAGCTCCTTTCTTCTTGGAGACAGAGCTGTAGCTGGGTACATGGTTGTTCATTTGGAGCCTATTACATCCCATCCCTTGATCCCCTTTCAGTGATCAAGTCCTTGCCAATGGAATGAGTGGAAGTGATGCTTAGTTACTGCTTAGTTTGGGCCATGAGACATTGGTTGTGTGTTCCTACATGTTCTCTCCACCTTCTACTTACAAGAAAAAAAGTGGAGGTGGAGGTGGCCAGACTTTGTGTTTACTAGAAAGACAAGGATGGAATATTAAGGGCAAAGTAACAAACGGAAAGAACTTGAATTATTTATTGCAAAGAGCAAAGCTGCCACCAAACCTGAGTCACCTACCTTAGGACTGTTCCATGAGCAATTTAAAAACCTTTGTTTTCTTTAAGCTGCTATTTAAGCTCTCTCTCTCTCTCTCTTTTTTTTTTTAAGAAATCAGTTTAGCTTTCCCCTTAACTAATGCAACAGATTTGACTAAAATTCCTCATACCATTCCTGCTTGGTGTGGTTCTATAGGTTGAGTGACAGCCTGCAAACCAAATGGTCACCAGTTTGATTCCCAGTCATGGGCATAAGCCAGATCCCCAGTTGGGAGCACATGAGAAGCAACTACACATTGGTGTTTCTTTTCCTCTTTTTCCCCCTCCCTTCCCCTCTCTCTAAAAATAAATAAATAAAATATTTAAAAATTACACATACCATTCATTAAAATGAGTAAGATGTAATGTTTATAGCCTAAGGTTTTATGAGAAACAAATCTAATCAAAAAAGCCTCATGGAAATGCCAACATATTTTAAGGGAAACTATACTTAGGATGAAAATAAGTGTTTAACTGATTTCACATTCCATAAATTGCTTTCAAGGAGTGAGTCATTGGATTATTTCTTAGAAAGTACAATTAAAAACATATAAAATCTATTATAGAGATGAACAAAACTTATTTTCTAATCTCATATGGTTAAACAAGAAAATATTTAACATGACCTTGTTTCTACAATATCAAGGTCACACATAGTTATTTGAATATATAATGAATGATTATTAGATATTAAATTCTTGTTAGTGCTGTTAATTCCTGAAGTTATCTGTTTTATATTTAATGAAATGACTTTGCCAAACTTAACATAGATCAAATAACTGATGGTAAAACAAAACATCAATATAAAACATATTAATAGATATCAAAGTTTCCAATTATTGTTAAAATAATATTTTATGATGTGAAATAAATACACCTTTCATCTTCTGTGCCCATCCTTACTGATAATAAGTGTTAGCAGAAAACATGTATGGACAGGTTGGAATGATTTGTAAAAGGAAAACAATACTACATAGGAAATATAATTACCAAATTTATATACATACATAAATATCTATATATTTACTTCTTGAGAAATATGTCATTTAATATTTTATATTTTCTTAAATCCAAAAAGGTATTAACATCAGGCACCAGGTTGGTTTTTGTGCCAATTATTGATTACCTGAATTAAAAATGTCAGTAAAGCCATTGGTATGTGGAAATGAGGAAACCATTTCAAAAGTCACTGAATATCAGGTTTAGAGGGGTAGAAATTTCAGGATGGTGATCTTTTCTAAGCCCTTTCCACAAATGCTATGCTAAGCTTATATGGGCAAATTGAATGCATGAAACTATATGTGAGCATAACCCTGAAGAAAAAGTAAAGCAGGGAGTTCAACAAATATTAAATGAATTTGGACAGTGTGAACACAGTAGTTGAAACTATTGAGAATCTCCTTTGAATGTATTAAAGGCATTGATTCTCAGGAGCCTGATATCTGCATGGTCTTTTCTGTATCATTAGGAAATCTGTTTTAAAGATTATCAGAAATGCATTTGGATACATGAGCAATGTATAATATTCTTGTTTGAGTTTTCCACCATCCATTTTAGAAGATCAGTTCCCACAATAATTATTACTTTGTGTACAATATTTTTTCCAATAGTGAATTTAAGCAGAGGTCATGGTAGCCTCTCTGTATCAACCTTAAATTTCTTAAATTCCAAAAATAGAGATTACAGCAGTAATTATAATCTTGATATGTGTGTTTTATGTTAGCCTATACCAAATTAAGAGTTCATTACAATTCTCTGCAATAGCAAAGAAGTTATCAAAGAAGATATTTAGAGTCAGGACAGAATATTGCAGAAGTATTATCTTATTTAAAGAGATGCATCTCTCCAAAGTCATTTGATATGATATAATGCTCCCCTCTCCTAGTCAGATAAGAAAAATAGACTACATTGTGATCAGCACTCCCATTTACATGCACTAGAATTCCATCTACCTTTTTAAAGTATAAACACATTTATTAAAAGATAGAAATAGCTTATAATCATTGATAACCCTGAAGAAACAAATTCTGGGTTACCTTCCCAAGAATGGTTCCTAAAGTCACACCAGATCTAAGTCACCAGATGAATTTTTATCACTGTCATGATCTAGAGTCTAGAAAGCTGCCAAATCAGGAAGCTACCCACCCAATTAGAAAGCTGTTATCACAGCTGCTAGCAACAGAATTATCCCCAGTTGCCTTTGATTAGAAAGTTGTGGTATCAGGAAACTGCCTCTAAAATGAATGGTTCTTTTAGAACCATGCATTCTTTGCCAGGATCCTTACCAAAAATATGGATAGCCTGTGCCTTACCCTTTTAACACTTCTCAGTTCCCAATCAAAATGTCACAGGTGTCCATGTGATTGGTGATAGAAATAACAATCAATGAAGTGTAAAGGAGACAATGTTTGTTTTGTTTTAATATTTACAGTTTTCTTTTTTCTTTTTTTAATATTTTATTTATTATTTTTAGAGAGTGGGGAAGGGAGAGAGGCAGAGAGAGACAGAGACAGGAATCAATGTATGGTTGCCTTTTTCACCTGCCTCCAGCTATGGACCTGGCTGGAGACCTGGCTTGCAACCTCATTATGTGCCCTGGCTGGGGAATCGAACCTGCAACTTTTGGGTTCGCAGGCCGGCACCTTATCCACTGAGCCACCAGCCAGGGCAATATTTACAGTTTTCATCTGCCAAGATGTTGTAAAGGTAGATGTTTGGCAAGCCACTTACTGTATATGCTATAGATCTTTAGGACAGAGACTTTGACATAAATTTCCTTATTATATTGTTCAAGTTTCCCCGTGGGTTCTATCATATATGTGGCAGGTAGCTCCTAGAAGAAAGGATATAAGTTTGGGATGAGTATCCTGGAACAGAATGCTAAAGAATACCATTCCTGATGATGCCAGCTGAAAATTTAGTACTAGAATACATGTTTGATTCTTCTACTGTCTGGGTGATTTTAAAAACCATTGGCCTGTGTTCAGGCTAGTCAGCCTTAGCAGAGACTGAAAAATTCACTTCACAGATTTTCATGATGCATACATTTTTTTTTTTTAATTTATGGAAAATAGTGTGGTTTAGGGCTGTGAGTAACCATGTATATTTTTACTCAAATGATTTAGTTAACCCATATTTCTTGAACCCATTTTAGTCATCGGCACTGTGGAAACTTAGAGGAAAAATAATAATTGTGCCATCTCTGAAGATTACAACCTTAATTCGATAGATTCCAATTATAGGACTTCTTAGTTAAGTAGAAGCAAAATGAAGAATACTTTTTCCTGAGCACTGGTAAAACTACAAACATACTCCCATGCTAAGCTAATATTAAGGTCCCCTTGTGCTGCTAGGCGAGAGTTTAGTTTTATTCATTATCACTGAACTCTAAGCTGTGATTTAAGAGATTATAACTCAGTTAGTAGCTCCAAACATGGGTGGAGGGTACAGTTCACTTTAGTTTTTTTAAATGGTGCCATAAAACAGCATCTCAAACTTAATAGAATGTTAGTCTTTTCAATCTATTAAAAGATTTCATTCTAGTATGTGACTAATAGGGAAACGTGACATAATGAGTGTGCATTTATATTGTCCTTTCACCTTTCATCAGTGTTTAAGGTAATGCCATTTTCTTTCAATTATTTTCAAGGCAGTTTATGAATTATGTTCAGCCAAACATAGATTATCACCATCAGTTCTCAATTAAAGTTTGAGGAAAGTAATGTTTGCTATCATACCTACCATAACTACTTTATCTGCTTCATTTCTTTCCCAGCGCATTGCTATCCTTACATATTCCTTAAACTTTGAGCATATTGTCTTGCATATTGTAGTTATTGAGTAAAAATGTTTCAGAAATCTTTTAAAAACAACTAATTGCTTCCTGCTGAGTGCTATGCAGTGTTGGTTTGACCTCTGGTCATTGTATGTGAGGGTCAGGAGTGACAGCTCTTCCAATGACCTTTAATGAAATCAGTGCAAAACATTTTTTCTGGTAATCTGCATATATATGTGCCCTCATATATCATATTTCTTGGGTTGGACCCTGACTGAACTGCTCCATTTCCTTCCTGGCCCACAGGCATATGTGTTTCAAAATCCATTGACTGCATTGTGACTGTAATTATTTCTTTTTGATTCATCTAATTGTGTTTGCAGCCTTTTCCTCTTCCTTGCTCGGCAAAACATCCCTCAGATGGTGTTTAACAAGAGTGCATGTAACAAGAAACATATTGTTTCTGGGGAGTGCTATTTACCTTTTTTATTTTCTGCTTTGTTAGCTACGCAGAGGTTTCATTAGCAAGGCACAAATGAATTGCAAAGACAGCTAATCACACACACACACACACACACACACACAGATATAGAACACAACCAAACCATCTTCACATGAGGGAGAATAAAGGAATGAGAGGTGCCTTTGGGATATAATGGATCTTATGAATTATGGTTAGTTGAATAGATTATATTGTAAATAATTGGTGGTCCAGTCACATGATGGAGTTCTATATTTTTCACTATAAAGAAATGGAAAAAGATTACAGTATTTCACAGATGAGATAAAATTGAGCCCTGCAGCATTTTTATTGGCTCAAAAGCCCATGCATTCCCATCAGAGAAGTATCTTCTACTTAGAATAGCAGATAAGTACAAACAAAGCTTGGATTTTGGGGATTAATCTTTACCAAAGTTCCAAGAGAAAGAAAAACTGAGAAATACACACACACACACACACACACACACACACACACAGATTAGCGCTCTTTGAGAGAGACTGTTCTGTGTGAAATACTACCTGCCACACAGGAACTGAATTTTCCAAGAATATTAAAGTAGAAATGTACCCAAAACTCTTAGCTGAAAAGGGGAGGAGTAGGATAGTACAATACAACTGAAGAAAGACTATACAAAGTTTCTAATATTAGTCCTGAGAGTCCCACCCCTACCTGGTGCCCATTTCAATCACTAGATGGAAGACTTTGAGTTACTCTAGTAGTATTTCTCCTAAACTTTTGAAAGATGCATACCATGAAGTGCAGAGAGAAAGAATTTAAAATATGACAATTCCATAATAAGATATTTAATAAGCTGGTATACAGAAGAGAGAATCAAGTCAAAACTATTGACTTCTAGCCCTGATGATTCCTAATGGAAGTTACCACCAATGAGATTTTAGTTGATTTAAAAGAAAAAAAAAATTAAAACACTTCGATAATGAAATGTTTTCTTATGAAGCGATGAGCTCATCATCACTATAGAGATCTAGCAAAACTAGATTACTGTTAAATATTCATTCATTGATATATTCAGTCATGCATTTATTTAACAAATATTTATTGAGCTCCTGATTATGTGTCAGGGAATGTTAAGCTAGAAACATCAAAGATATATTCAACTCAAAAATTTCATAGAAGTTTTGAGTTTGGGGCTGGCATTGAAAATGCAAAAATTAATAATGTGTGAGGCAAGTCTAAATGTATGTATCTTACATTCCTGAATTTTCTACACACTTATAACTCAGAATATTTTTTCCAGTCCATGTATTGGGGTAGAATGCTACATAGTACTCCCAATTTCAATTGTGGCTTCCTTCTCATATTTATCTTATTGTTCAGTAGTTAGTTTTCTAGACAAATTGAGTCAGGAACATTGCTTTGGTGCTCTCATTTGCATGGGAAGTTGTCAGGCCTGATCTGATCTGCCTTTTCATCAGGATTGTAAAGGTGACGGATAGTCAATTTCAGGGATTCATGATCCATTTTACCACGGCGCTTCACCTTGCAGCTAAGTAATACAGCTGTGATAAAATCAGCCATAATCACGCATCTTACTCAGCCCTGCCTTGGCTATAAATATAAGTTTCATAACAAAAAAAGCAAATGGAACAAGAGAGGAGATAGAAGAAGGATGAAGGCAAATGTGAAGGTGTATTCATTGTGACTAATGGGAGAGAATGTGCTTATGGTGTTTGCCCTGTTCATTTTTTCTGTAGAGAAAATGGGGACATATATCACACAATCACAAAATCCACTTGGAGTTGATTCATCAAAATCAATTATTGCCATTTTACTATTTATATGCATTTAGAACAGTTATTCATATATGAATAATATCATATATTATGATATGAATATATATATATATAATAGACAGTTAAACAAATCCCAGAAGACCTTATCATTTAAAATACGCATACATGTATATGTGCATGCACTCGTAACATACCTCTTTTTATGGATACGTATACAAACAATAGTATAAATACTAATTATGGAGAGAATTGAAGAGAGTGATAAAGAAGTTTTGAATCCAAAATTGTTCCACTCATTCATTGTTCAGCCAGCCACACACTGTTCTGGATGCAAAAGGAAAAAAGCAGCAATGTAAGCAAAGAGAAGCCCTCAAAGAGCTTACACTTCAGAGAAGAAAGAAAATAAATAATACAATAATAAAAAATAAACTATATATACAGTTTAATATATACATATTTATGTATAAAAAGGGGGAATAGAGGCAGAGAGAGAGAGAGACAGACAGAGGTAAAATATAGAAGGAAAGGGCATAGGTGTGGAATAATTTTTAGATAACCTGGCTAAAATTTTAGGCATCTGCCTGATAGGGTGATAGTTGAGTAAAAGACTTGAAATAACTTAAAAATAAGCCATCCAGATGCTTGGGAGGTAAAACACCAAGTTCAAAAGGGCTGAGTCAGGAGTGTCCCTGGCATGTGGGAAGATCTGGGACGAGACGGGTGAGGTCACTGTGAACTGACTAAGGGCAGGTACAGCCAGAGAGGCAACAGCAGCCTGGATGTCAATGACCCCTAGAACACTTTGGAAGGACTTGGGCTTTTCCTTTCAAAAAGATGTTATGCCATCAGAGTCTTTGGAACAGGAAAGAGACAAGCTCTGACCTAAACATTGAATTGTTCTGGTTGAAATTAAAAAAAAAAAAAAAAAAAAAAACTAGTACAAGACAATAAAGTAGCAAAACAGGGAGCCCCATTAGAAGACTCCTGTGTTATTTCAGACCAGTGGAAATGCTGAGCCAGAGCAACGTGCTAGCAGCAGTGGTGGTGAAGAGTCAGATTGTGGCCTTCTCCGCAGGTCAGTGTAACAGAATTTTATGGCAGAATGAATGTGGAGTGTGAAAGACAGAAAGAAGTCAAAGAAGACAGTGACGACTATTTTCCTTAGCCTCAGAAAGGAGGGATTTGCCATCAACTGGATGGGAGGAGGTATGAAGGTATGAAGAAGACTAGAAGACTAGGAGCTCAGTTGAGACCTGTTATGTTTGAGAATGCTTATTAGGTGTCAAGGTGGAGATGTCAGATAAGGAACTGAATATAAAAGATTGGATTCTAAAAGAAAGGGGCATGCCGAATGTTTAAACTGAGGAACCATCTGCAGGTCAAGACTATGAAACCTGATGAGGTGACTTAGGTAAACAGAGAAGTTTGTGACTGAGCCCTGAGCTTACTGACCTCTAGAGATTTTCTTCTGGAATTGTAACTGGCCAGCTTCATATCCTAACTCTGCAAGTCAATAGTCCCTCTAATTCTAAATTTCTTCTTTCCTTAGGTATAAGCATATTGGGTGGGAGTGGGTTTGGAAGTGGCACAGGAAACCTAGATGTAGCATCTAACATGAATAGTAGTAGATACATGAACAGCAATAAAAAAAAAAACAAAAACTGGTATTTATTGAATATTTACTAGATGTCAGGCAGGCACTGTACTGAGCATTCCATGTTTGTTGCTGGTTTGGCCATCTCAGTTCTTGAAAGTGTGGAAATACCCTCATTATTATTATCTCCCTTCTATGGATGTGGAAATACAGATTTTAAAAGTTGCAGAGCTCCTCAAAGTCATACAATGAGCAAGGTTTATCTGATTTCATATCTGGGCCTCTTCAGTAATGATAACTTCACTATAATGATAGTGAAATAACACTCATAGTCCTTCTAATAATTCTTTTATTTTTATCATTAAGAATTTTTTCTTCATTTCAGTTCTACCCCCACCCGCAATCCTCTAAAACTGTGGAAAAGCTTTGGATTGCATGATGTAGATTAGGTGGAGTAGGGGAAGGGATTTTAACCCCAAGGCAGAAATGGATTTGAATCCATTTACTAACTGAGTAATTATTGGGGGACTTAACTTCTCTGAGCCTGGAATTTCTTATCTGCAAAGTGAGATTAATAACATCTATTTAAATGGTATTTAACCACAGACTGATCAGAGGATTAAGTAGGAGCTCCGATGTAAACAGCCTGGTGTGGTGTCTGGAGCAGGGTGGTAAATAATACAGGTTGCTGCTTCCGGTCTTAGTGTCCTCATTATTATTATTTGAATTGTCTTCTACCCATTTACCGACTCTCAAAGTACTGTTCCCTACCTGGTTGCACTTTATTTTCTACGTGGAGCTGGGTTTGTCCTCTTCCTCCACCTTTTAGAAATCTGCCAACTCCCACCCCCACCTCAGGCAGTTTCCATATCGCAACCTTTATGCAACATACTTTTATTTTCCATTATTCCCTAGTTATAGCACCTTTCATATTTTAAGGAATTCTAAGTGTGTTACAAATCCTTGGAATGCAATCATGAGGCAGATTGACTTGGTTGTAGAACACATCTCAGGGAGAAGTCTTTATCATCATTTTCTCCAGTATTGAATATTTACTGAATTTATGTTATATATTGAGTTCTCAAAAAAATACCACATACCATTGACATTACTTTAGAAGCATTATTTTAAACATGAGTCTCCTAGGTCTCACATCAATGAGCTGAGTATCCCTTCCTTGCCAATAAAATAGCTACATTAAAAACCTAAATTGGCTAAGTAGTTTCCATGTAATTTATTTTTCAACTATTTAGTTATTTCCAGTTCATGCTGAGTTATTGATACTGGTCAGAATACATATGAAACTAATGAAACGATTGCTGAGTTATGAATTAGGCTCCTCATTTTGCGATTTCCTTTCTTCCTTCAGCATTCTCCAGCCTGCAGTTGCATTTCACTCTAGGTTCTTTGCTAAATGTGAGGGTTAACAATCAACTCCCCTAGGTTTCTTTCCATTCTATTCACTTCCACTATGATTTTTTGTTCATATACTATCTTATAGTCTATTTGTTTTGAAATGTATCATTGCCCTCTGCCATCTTCCACTCCATTTCCCCCAGGTTTCCATTTTATGTTCCAGTTTGTTTTATTTGCATTTTCTCTGTGGGTTCCTATTTCTTTCCAGTGTAATTTCCCCACTGAGTTCCATAGTCTCTATAGTCTCCATAGTTCCATAGTCCTTCCCTGCAGCTATTTCAGTATTCAGTGTCAGAATCATAATGATATAACGTACTTTAAAAATCTCTGTAAAGTATAATAGGTTAACTAAATGTTATTTGCTATTTCACTATTTTGTGGTGAAGAAGAGCAATGTGAAAAACAGGGAATAAGGGATAAGGATGAAAAGGTACACTTTGGGAAAGGGAAATAAAAG
The DNA here is from genome assembly GCA_004026585.1 of Noctilio leporinus. NCBI lineage: Eukaryota > Metazoa > Chordata > Mammalia > Chiroptera > Noctilionidae > Noctilio > Noctilio leporinus. The sequence continues at coordinate 78,997 of PVIW01001975.1, read as the reverse complement.
GATTACTGCTGCATTCAATGACTGTGTAGAAGCAGATGCAAATTTCTTAATAGACTGTGATAAAGAGAGAATGAAATTTCCAAGTTTAGGAAGGTTTCACATGTATTTGTGTATGAACTTAAAGGTAGTTGGGCACCAGAGTGGTCTACTTAAGATAATTGATAGAAAGGAAAATATAAATCTAAAACATTGGTAAATATAGTGAGTTCTAAACCTCTACAATGGAAGTAGTTGAGCCTTGAAAATCATTGTTAAGTCAATAGTATGAACCCACTGTGTTTCTCCTTAAAAAAAAAAAAAGGAAAAGAAAAATGAATGGGCATCATTAAAAAAGTTATAACAAACCAAACAAATCCCTCTATGTGGATCTTGTTGCCAAAACACAAAATACACATGATTGAACTAGTGAGATTTAGCACCCCTCAATTTAACAAAAGAGTAAAGAAATGGCCACATAAAAATAGATATTGTATTTGCTTTTCAGTTTGGAAAGACAAATGCTGAGATGAATTGTGACATAAGCATAAAATTTCAGTTTTTTTTTTTACAAAGTACGCTCAATGGGGCCTTAGTTAGACTAGGGGTTAATAATTAATTTTTGAAGGTAAAAACTGATTGCTGTTTGGGTTCCTATAAGACTTCTCAGAGGGTTCAATATTCTAGTACATATTTTAAATCAGCAAGAAACATGTGGTATACTTAGTTTCTAAATCTTATTTGACCATGAAATTCTTTTCTTATGTGTGGAATTCCTTATAAGACTAGACTTCAACTTACTCTTTAGGGATTTTTTTCCTATATTAGGAATACCATTTAAAGTAGGAAGAGTAAATACCTAGACTCACTGACATCCCACAGTAATAAAAACTAAAAATATAAGTTCAAGCACACTTTTATTAAATGTTTGTTTGAACTATCTATGAGGAAATCCAAACTGCTAAGTTATATTTTAATCTTTGTTAGAAACTTCAAGAAGATCAATTGACCTTTCAAGTAATACTCTTGACAATTCAGGAAAACTAGTGAAGTGAATTTATTATGATCCACTTTATAATTAATAAATATTTATTTTTTAATATTTTACATAAGTGAAGTATATGAAGCTGGGCCTCTCAAACTGGAGATTTGCATAATTCAAGGATGAAGAATGCACATTTTTTTCTTTGATAGTAATTTAAAATGTTATTCTTGATATAAACACAGTCATATATATCTTGAAAAAGAATGCAAAATTTACAATAATTTTGAAAAAAAAAATACCAGGTATTCAGAGAAAAGTTAAAGTTTTGGTGGTTTGTGTACTCTAGTCCCTGGGGGAAGTGAATTTCTCTTATGTCATATTCATTCTTTAGTGCCAAAACTTGAGATGCATTGGCATAGAGTAAAAAAATAACACCTAGAAATATTAAAGCAATTTTAATAAATCTTGAACTAAAGGTATGGGAAAATGAATTATTTTTAGTAAATCCCCAAGATGCATCTCTTGACTTATTGATAAGTTCCATATGCCATAGCTGATGGAAATATGCTATGCGTGGTCTGTTGTAGAAAACTGCTTCTTCAGTGAACTTGAACTGAACTGCATTGATTCACATGATCATGGGCTCTGTTCTAAATATTAGAAAAGAAATGAGATGCTCTGCTAGATATTATCATGTCTCCAATGTGAACTTAATTCAGATTTAATGCAATTACTCTGTGTTGATTAAATCTCAAACAAGTTTGGCCTTCTACATTGTACCATAAACCTTTGTTATTATGTTAGCAATAATTACTTTGTGGTTATTTAACATAAATAATTGCTTTAGCTATTAAAATGAGATGATGCAGCATTACATTGTCCCCACAATTTGTAGGATAGCATTTCTATTTCTGCTTGAATTACTAACTCTTACCATGCAGTTCTTGTCTTTGCTCCCATATAGTGAATATTAAATACTAGAATAATATTATGATTTAGGCCATAGAGTGTCTGTGATTCTGCCACATCTTAATGTTACTAGGTTATTCACTTAGAAACACTATTATTAAGGTTCTTGGACTTATCAATGCAAATTTATTTTTTAATGGTAAAGAATCAGAATTTAGAAGCTATCACTTTGCTTTCTTATCTTGCTTATAAATTATCTACTCTATTTCCCTGTTTTACTAAAAGTTAAGAAAACTAAATATCCTGTTAGCATCTTATTTTTTCTTATTCCTTGTTTTTGTTTAGGGTAAATGCACAGTTCAGTAACAAGCATTTGTGTGGGGATTTTCAGGAACTATTCTTGGTCTTACTGTGACAAAATAAAAAAAAAAAAAGAGAATAAAATTAGCCTTATGGCATTTACCATCTAGTAGCAAAGGTCATAGGCACCAATATTCTTATCTCTGAAACTGTAGTACAAAACTAAAAGGAAAAAATGCTTATTTTGGCTCATCTCATTTGGGTTATAAATCATAATTATTCTTTTAGCTCTTGTGAATGTTTTTTTTTTTTTTTAAGATTTTATTTTATTATTTTTAGAAAGAGGGGAAGGGAGAGAGGCAGAGAGGGAGAGAGACATCAATGTATGGTTGCTTTTCACCTGCCTCCAGCCACAGATCTGACTGGAGACCTGGTTTGCAACCTGGTTATGTGCCCTCCCTGGGGAATTGAACCTGTGACCTTTGGGTTCACAGGCCGGCACCTTATCCACTGTGCTACCAGCCAGGGCTTCTTGTGAATGTTTTAAGGTTAAATTTTTACATATGATTTTCAAGCATTTGGGACCTGAGGTAATATTTTGAGCTGCTGACCCTTCATTTGGGTCCTCCTTGTCCCTTGTAAAGTAGAGACTCTCCTTTAGGAATGCATTACTCCATGGATGCTTAGGAATCCTGCTTCTGCTATTGTTACATGTTGGTACACAGTGAGCCAGAGTTTGAATTGTACCTCTACTTAGCTTTGGAAAAATAGCTTTGGAAAAGCTATTGAAGTGTGTTGATCCCCATTTTCTTGTCTGTAAAATGTGTATAGCAATTTCTACTTTGTAAAGTTGATAGAAAAATCAAGATAATGCATATAAGCCAACAACCAGAGTGTCTGGCACATTGGTCTTGCTTAGTAAATGGCAGCTGTATTATCCATTGTTGATGATAGATTTACTATACAGGCAAGCTATGGGAATAAATTAATTCTTGTACATCAGCAATTTATTAGGATATGCATTTGTTGTCCATCTGTCTTAGATTATCACATGAGAAATTATTGAGGAATGGTGCACACACTATCACCTCACCACTGTGTGCCCACTGCAGGCATTTTTCAATCAATCACAGTGACCCCAAACATAACCTTTTTTCTTTTGTTAAAGATGTGTTCCAGGGATCTACTACTAATAAATCACAATTGATATCAAAGATAAATCCTACTTTCGATGTAGTAGCTAAACAGTGATGTTAGGGAGATAAAACATAGTCTGTTTAAGAAATTAAGATCAGTAAGAAGTCATTTGGTTGGAGGTACAGAAAACTGGTCTGCAGGGGCCTGTTCATGGAATGATGGAACAGTAGCTAGAAGCTGACCACAACAGACATAAATGGGCAAAGGTGTGACAGGTGTGCAAGTATGTAAATGATCTTCCATTATGGATATCATGTAAATGCCAGACACAGCCAACTCACTCCAAAGTGCAGTGATTTACTCAGCTATTTGTTTATCACCAACCTACCTCCGTTTGATAATATTTCTCATAGCAATAAAAAAAAGAAAAAGATTAATTTGTTCAAAGTCAGTGCTTGCATAGTCCAAACATTGATTTAAAGTATGGGTTCATGCTAATTCACCATCTCTAATTCCCAGATTCTATCACACCTAGACCCAATGTTGTACCCCTGGAATGGCTCATTCTTAGAGCTAGAAAAAGTTAACATGAGATAATCCTTCTAAATGTGGGCTGGAGAGATTTATAGCACCTTTTTAGGCTGGATAAAGTCACACTCTTTCCTCCAAGGAAAAGTCTTTCTGTCTAACTATGAACTTATGCACAATGAATTGTAAGGTCAAGCATATAACTGTTTAAAAGATACTGTAAGAGATTAAAGGAGCAAAGTTTCCCAAAAGAATAGAAAGCACTTGCCTCTGTGGTAGTCTCTAAACCTCTCAGACCCAATCAGATGTCTTTATCCTTGAAGGTCTTCAGATAGCTGGAGGTTAGGTTTATGGCCATGCCAAGTAGAATATCAATGGAGAATACCTCACTGGTTGTTCAAAGACCAGTAAACTTTCACTGTGGAATTGGCAAGCTGGGCTGCTAACTTCCATAGTCTTGTAATGAATCTGCTTGGTGCTATGGCATTGCTCCATAACTGCCCGAGAACCCCTGGCTTTGGGCACCAAAGAACCTCTGCAGATTCAAGGAAACTGTGGCATAAATGGCTGTAATGAGTCAGAACCAAGTTCTGACCTTTATAACATAGGAACCCTGACAGTTCTACCCAGGATGGGTTGTTTTGTTTTGGATAAAAGGGTAAGCATACAACCTAATAGTTTTGAGTTGCACATAGGAAGGGAGTTGTAGGTATAGCTCTGATTAACCTTAAAATGCTATGAATTGTATAGCTACCTGGAGATTGAAAGCAAAAGGATTTATTCCCTCTTGATTTTATTGACTTCCAACTTAGGCCAGCTTGAAGAGATAATGAGTTCCAAAAGAGTAGGCTAGTAGGTTTTATTTTGAAATTTGCCCTGAAATGACTTAGACCATATCTGGAACTCTGAGTTCAATTTTTAACATCATGGTGGAGTCAGGGTAATGACAAATGGGGCTAGTCAAAATTGTTTAGCATCTCTTTCATGATGAATATTGAAAATAATGGAAATCTTTACCTTGGAGAAGACTCAGGGAGGATACCTATTTTGAAATAGTTGAAGTTATACTATATGAGAAATAAATGTGCCTTACTTTACATAGTAAACATCCACAGGTGACAGTTATCATGGGCCAGATTGCATCTAAGACTTGGAAAGAAGTTTCATGTAAGTCAAATTAAGAATAGAATAATGTTTGCTGTCTTGCAAAGTAGTGAATTTGTTTTCAATTGAAGTGATCAAATAGAGCCTGCCTGACCACCTATCACAGACATTCCAGGAATGTCACTATTTTCTGATCACAGGTAACATAGATTATATAAACACAATAAAAATTCAATAAGTGTCAGCAATTTGCCATCCTATCTTCAACTCAGAAAACAGGATAATGTGAAGGAGGCTTAAATTTAATGCCATATCATATGTTGGAGTATATAAGGAACTGACTTCTGGTGAATTAAAACTGCAGAATTCAAGTTGGGCTATACATGAAAGCAGAGAGAATGACAGAGTTAAGGAAAAGCATTTTGACTCTTTTCCAAAGCAGGTGGGGAGTAATGAAGCAGCCCTGCCAGTTACCAGGGATCCGCTTCCAACTGGCATAGGCACAGGACTGAGAGCACAATGGTGGAACAGGAAAAGGAACCTCAAGTTTCTTTCTGTGCTCTGGGAGTGTGTGTGTGTGTGTGTGTGTGGAGAGAGAGAGAGAGAGAGAGAGAGAGAGAAAGAGAGAGAGAGAGAGAGAGAGACAGAGAGACAGACAGACAGACAGAGAGACAGAGAGACAGAGAAAGACAGAGAGAGAGACAGAGAGTGAAAGTATAATACTTTTGTAGAAAGAAGCAAAGGGAATAGCGAAAGAAGAGAATTCAAAACTGAAAAAATGAGGAGGGTTGACAGTGGAAATGGAGGCCAATAGAGACATGAAAAGGTAATAACATGAATAAGAGAAATGATAAGAAAGACACATCCACTCTGGCTCAAGTGGCAGAAGGAAAAATGTAACACATACATGGAGTCAGCAATGCCACCTGTTCCAGCTAATGGACTCATTGGAGAACTGCTTTGCTAGGTCTCAGCTACAAATGTTTACTCACCAAGTTCACCCTAGGAGGTTTACTTATCACTCCTGATCTAGATCGAGTTAGGAAGATGCTTGAGTTTTCCATTCCCCATCCTCTTTTTGGGTAAGACATTTACAGCTGAGGAACAGGCTCCATTAGGAGCCTATCATTCAGAACTGCACCTCCACCAGGAGTCCCATTATCCTGATTCCAGCCAGACCACCCTTTCCTTCAGATAGGACATCCTTTCGCAGGGCTGCCCTTGCCCATGCTCCACACTGCATGTGACCGAGCCATGTCTCATTCTTACTAACCAGACACTTTATCTTCCCAAATACTACTCTTGTAAGATATAAATGTTCTGTGCTAACGAGAACAGGTGAGATGAGTCTTTAGGTTGTTTCTTTTCCAACCAGGCAACTTGCAATTAATTGATCAAGAATTTTTCATATAAACATACTTCATTTTTAGTTGTCCAAGGCAGAGAGCTGCTATAACCATGGACATGAAATCCAGTCAAAATGTTCAGTTGGGTTTGGAGAGATAGGCATGAGTGTGTATTACAACATTATCTAACAAACTGTCACCTCTCTAAATACACTTAGTTTAGTTTAATACAATCTACCAAGCATTGGATTATACATTTGATTTTTTTTTTTTTTTTGCAACAACAGAGATTTATAAAAAGGCCATTACAGGTCTAACACTGAGTTTTCTGATCTCCTCTGTGTCATGTACATTCTCAAGCATCATTTTAAAATGGGAGAAACAGAAAAATTATTGCTAGCATTATGATGTTGAGTAAGGTTTATAATAGCAATAATCTCCCATGAAAACAGTTGTTATCATGGTTAATGCCCATTTTGTCAGTGTGTTAACCTTCCCTGCTCTGCCTTGGGCCATTAAACGGCCAACCATTTGTTCAGCACCCCGAAGCAAGCAACTTCAGGGTGAATGTCGCTGAGCTCATTTGCTAAGGAAAGTGCCTGAGAAGACAGATAAACTCTGAAAAGGTACATGGACACACAGTTATCCCTGCATATACCTTATTCAAGTTCTTACTTTAGGAATATCTTGCCCCAGAATTACTTCTAGGATAGTCAGAGCATCTCTACTGTATCCATTCTTACTAACCCAGCCCACCTCAAAGTAAATCCTGTCCTAGCTATCTCCTGTCATTCTCTTCCATGCCCAGCTGGAATCAGTGTTTAAGATGTTTAATCTTCTTAATTTTGATTCTCAAGAATAGGCTATGCCTTTAAAATCCTCAAAGGACACAGCTAAAAAAACAGAATAAAAGTGATGTTAACTTGTAAGCAAGAACAAAACAGGAAAAGGAAATGATAGGATACCAATAATATCCAGGGATATCTGTCTTTCCTGTAGCTACAACTTGTAATAAGTAATTTCTATCATTACATTATTCAATGTAGATAAATGCAATGTTTTACACAGGTTCTCTCTTTTAACCATAATATCATTTCTACAGGGTTGGTAATGATTGCTTTTCTCAATTGATAGGTAAGGAAACAAAATTTGGACTCTGGCATTTTAATTTCAGATACAAGATCTTCACAAACATGATACAATGTGTGGATCCCTGTTTAAAAATAAAACAGACAAGGGTGCTAAAATAGTACTGGTTCCTATCTCATTTGCATTATGTGTCAATTTTATAGCAGACAATGTTTGTTGCTCTTATGGTGGTTGCTGTTATTTCTTTAGTTCAACTATTTGTTATTGTCGAGGGACACTCTATTCAATTAATTTTGTCTAAATATCAGCTAGTTTTCCAAATTTCAATGAGGCAGAGTTAAATAACCTAAATACTGATCAAGTAGAGTAAAATGAATTTTGTTAAAGCATTCTTATTTTACATGAGATATGACTTTATACTATGCTACTATGGACCCTCAATTGGTCCAAAATTATAAATCTCTAATTCTGAATAGGATTTAACTAGTTAGTTAAAGGTAGCTGCAAGTATCTTCAACTGTTTTTCTTCAGGAAAGAGTTATTTCAGCCCAGTCTCATTTAAGAGAAGAACGCAGGTACACTATGTCAGTTTTGACATAATTAGTCATTCATTAATGAAATAATTGGACCTCCTTAATCAAAGTTGGAACCTCTTCCTTAAAGCTTAGTTTGAAGAATCAAATGGGCGTAGCAGTAGGAGGCACGAGGATTAGTTCAGAAGAGACAGGAAAAATTTTAATGAGGGAGAGATCTTTTCTCATTAAAGTTCTAATTTGGTGAGGATATATTCTATTTTTAATTTTTCCATCCCATCATTATTTCCACTACCAATAACATTGTTAGCTGCCAATATCAGATGAGCACCATACATAACGCATGCAAGACAGTCCCAAAGGACTAGCAGAAAAACCATAGATTGTTCCCCTGAAGATTATGGTTAGTTCTTGATTTCTTGTATGAACAGGAAGAAGCCCAAGAGCAAATTATGTAAATGCAAAGGTAATCCTAGACACTTCCTTGGCCATTGCCTTCAACTATCTCAGCAGCTCAATATTGTTTTTTCTTTTTTAATTTTATTGTTGTTGTATTACATCCATCCCCTTTTTGCTCCCCTCTGTCCCCCTCCCCACCCACCCATTCCCCCCAAAGTCAATCCCACTTGTTGTCCATGTCCATGGTTCCTTTATACTAGGTTTTGTCTGAACTGCTCCCCTTCTTTGCCTCTTCCTCCCCCTTCCCCCCAACCCTTTTCCCCCTGACCACTGAAGGCCTATTCACTATATTCATATATTTGGTTCTGTTTTGCTTGTTGTTAGTTTTGTTCATTATTGTCCTGTAATGGGTGAGATCATATGGTATTTGTCCTTCACTGACTGGCTTATTTCACTAAGCATAATACTCTCCAGTTCTATCCATGTTGTTGTAAAGGGGTACGAGTTCCTTCTTTCTTTCTGCTGTGTAGTATTCCATTGTGTAAATGTACTAGCAGCTCAATATTTTTTTTTTTCTTTTAAAGCAGAAGAGCTCGATTAGGATTAAAAAACAATGGAAATATGCACTATGCTAGATTTTCTCCAAATTGTAGAAGAACTGGTTTGAAGTTATGAGCAAATCTCAAATCACTCTTTCCCAAACACTTGCATGTTGGATGTTGGAAGTTGGTTCATTAGCATATGTTTATCAATCATCTGCATAAATGGTTACTTCTATCATCTCTTTCCTATCTGTGTTTTTTCTCACTTGATGTCCTGGCTGGCAGCAAACCATAAAAATCTTAGTGTTGCTCTGATTAGGTAGAGTTTCCTACCTCTCATTACTTGGCATTTTACATAATTGAGGTTAAAAACAATAAAATCACAAACAGGTATTTTGTGTGAGGGTAAATAAAACTTGGATGTGGGAAGAGAGATGCAAGATGGAGGTGTAGATAGTCACACTGTGTCTCCTCCCACAACCAAAGATGATACATCTACCTCAAAGCTCGAGGCCTCTACAGATTCCTGAATGTACAACTGCACAGAAATCCAACAAACAAAAGATAGAAGAAAGAAAAGGCTCATCCAGACAGGTAGGAGGGGCAGAATTGGGACACATAGGAAGCGGATAGACAAGTGGATTGCCAATTGCTGGTGCACTTGGCAGGGCAGCTGCGGAGTTGGTGGCACAGGCTGGAGAGCTGTGGTGAAAAGAAAAATCACAGCAGGGGCACCTATTCAGTGCTCCCGGCGCCAGACCAGATTGCATTTGTGGCTCACTGCTCAAGTGCTGGGGGAGAAAAATAAAAAACCACACTGCTTTTTCTGACTGTGAAAACCAGTGGGGATCGGGGTGGAGGGACTATTGGGAAGTGTTCATTTGTGTAGAGGCACCTCAGTCTTGAAACATCCACAGACCCACCCACTCTGGGAACCATAAAATTAGAGAGAGGAGCTAGCCCCTTACTAGAAGCAGGAGAAATGCCTGAAAAAGGGTCGAATGCTGAGCACTCCCACCCTGAGATAGTGCTACCACCTGGTAAAACCAGTCACCTGTCACTGACAAATACCTAAGGCTCCACCTGATTATAACTATCAGATACCACAGCTCTGAGACACAGACAAACACAGGAGCCTGTCAAGATGCGGAGACAGAGAAATATGACTCCAAAAGGGCACAAATCAAGGTCCCGTGGCCGAACTAAGCATCAGATTAGTCAGTCTGACAGTTGAACAGATTGCCAGCGTGACAGACTCACAGTTTAAAATGCTGGTGATAAAGATGCTCACAAACTTAACAGGTATGCTTGAGTATGGTAAACAAGGGAAGAAGTGAAGGCTAGACCAAATGAAACAAAGGAAAATACACATAAAACCAATGGAGAAGGGAAAGAAAATGAGGTTCAAATCAATGATATGGAACCTGAGGAAGAAATAAACAGTGAACCACAGAAAGTGGTAAAAAGAATTGAACAAAAAAGAAAAGACAATTTAAAAAAATGAAGAGAGAATTCAGAACCTCTGGGATGAATTTAAATGAACCAACATCTAAATCATAGGAATGCCAGAAGGAGAAGAGGAAGGGTAAGAAGTTGAAAACTGTGTGAAAAAATAAAGAAAGAGAAACTTTGTAAATTTGGTGAAGGAAATAGACATACAAGTCCAGGAAACGCAGAGAATCCCAGACAAGCTAGATCCAGATCGAATCACACCAAGACACATCATAATTAAAATGCCAAAGGTGAAAGATAGAGAGAATCTTAAAAGCAGCAAGAGAAAAGGAAAGAGTTACCTACAAAGGAGTTCCAATAAGACTACTAGATGACTTCTCAAAAGAAACTTTGTAGGCAAGAAAGGCCTGGCAAGAAATATTTAAAGTAATGAAAAGCAAGGACCTTCAACCAAGATGGATCTATCCAGCAAAGCTATAATTCTGAATGGAAGGGCAGATAAAGTGCTCCTCAGGCAAGGTAAAGCAAAGGAATTGATCATCACCAAGCCCTTATTATATGAAATGTTAAAGGGCCTTATTTAAGAAAAAGAGGATCAAAACTGTGAACATTAAAATGACAACAAACTCATAACTATCAACAACAGAACCTGAAAAATGAAAAAGAAGGAAAACAAAAACAAACCAAGCAAACAACCAGAATAGGACCAGAAACATAGGTATGGGGATCGTTGGGAGGGTTATCAGTGGGAAGGGGGAGGGAACAAAATGGGAAAATGGTGCAGGGATTAGGAAATATAGTAGGTGGGAACAAGTTAGATAGGGGGAAGTTAAGAATAATAGAGGAAAGGGTGAATCAGAAAACTTACATGTACAACCCATGGGCATAAACTAGGGAGGAGGGTGGGACTGTGGGAGGTAATTGGGGGTACTGGGTGGAGGGGAGCAAAGGAAAAAGAATCTGGGACAACTATAACAGCATAATCAATAAAATATACCAAGAAAACAAAACAAAACCCTGCGATGTGGAGTTTCTGCAAACTTGGTAACATAACCACATACTACAGCTTCTTCAATGAGAATGAGGATGCAAATTGTTCACTTACGCTAAGTTTTAGTGAATGTGAATGTGTCAAGGTCAGTTGTAAGATGCCTACAAATAATGTGGTTTTAATAATGAGATAAAAGCTTGCAAACAATTCTTTCAATAACTTAAACAGATCCAAGGTCATCCCTATAATAATACCATTCTCACTCTTTTATATTCTGATCCATTTTCTTGAGTGGGAAGGTGGTAAGAAGACCTAACGTAAAAATGTGTGTAGAATTCTTGGTATGTTCTTCAAAAATGTGTCTCCTGTGTTGATTTTATGCCACCTATCTTGTAGAGCCTGACCAAAAAAAATGAACAAGCTTTGCTTTAAAGAGGATACAACAAGAGGAGTTCTCATACAATATGAGGACCAAATAGAACCATGACATAATAGGCAACCATACTTGGAGGGAAGACTTTCAACTAGAGGAAACACAGAGAAGGGTTGCCCTCTTTGTCCCTCCTTTGCTGCTCTGGAATATTAATTTTGGACGAAATGTCCTCGTTGTAACAGTGCAAATATGTAGTGGCAAATTCTGACTTGATGCTAAACTCTGAGTCTATGGATTCCAAGGAGTTGTTACCTAAAGTAATCAGCACTGAAAGGAAGAAGGTCTGAATCCCAACGAGAGGTGTTCATTATCACTCCTTGGACTCTCAGGGGCCAGTGGCCTATAATAAAGACAGAGTCTGAATTCAGGTAAAGTATCTGCAGGGTGGAGGAGCACCAGCCGGAATGCAGACAAACCCAGAGCTGCAGGTGAGTATATTTGTGTCACCTGAGTCTGCATTGTCTACCGGAGGGAAGGTTACTAGAGCCTGAGACTCTTCATCTCTGTGTTGAGAGTCAGCAAAGTGTGGCTGTATTGAAAACTTTTTAATTTGAGCATTTAGGCACATTATTTTTTGTTTCCTCTTCCCTTTTGTAATTCTCCCAGCTGCCTGGAGCTTTTCCACATAGCCTTCTTGCTTTGCACATCACGTTACAGACATGGGATTTTAAAAGTATAATTTAATAACAGCCTGGAACAGTAACAGCTATTGCTCATCCCCTTTGTCCTTCTTGTTTTTATCAAAATTTTAGTTATTTAGAGTAAAAAGTAAGAAATAGAATTGGTTTGGAAAACTAGAAACCTTGAACAAAGATACCAATGGGCTCCAGCCTCAGTTTTCCACCTACATAGTAGAGATACATGGACAGAAACCCTTTCTTCTTGCTTGTACACATTTATGTCTCTATGTATGTACATACAGTTGACCCTTGGACAACATAGCAGTGACATGCACAATGTTGAAAACCCGCATGTAACTTTTGACTGTCCAAAACTTAACTACTGATAGTCTACTGTTGACCCAAATTGAAGCCTTGCAGATAACATAAACAGCTGATTAACATACATTTTGTTTGTTATACTTCTTATATACTGTAGTTTTCCTATAAAGCAAGCTAGAGGAAATAAAATGTTATTAAGAAAATCATAAGTAAGATAAAATACATTTGCAGTACTATATACATATTTTTTAATTTATATAAAAGTTGAACCACACAGTTCAAACCCAAACCTGTGGTGTTCAAGGGTCAATTGCATGTGTATGTACTCATAGACATCTGACTTTAGTGTGTACTTTGAACTTTAATAGGTTTCTGTTTTCTTTTCTTTTTTTAAAGATTTTATTTATTGTTTTCAGAAAGAAAGGCAAGGAGGGAGGAAAAAAGGGAGAGAAACATTAATGTATGGTTGCCTTTCACCTGCCTCCAGCTAAGGACCTGGCTGGAGACCTGGCTTGCAACCTGGTTACGTGCCCTGACTCGAACCAGCGGTCCCTGGTTCGAACCAGGGAACCGAACCAGCGATCTTTGGGTTCGCAGGCTGCTGCCAATCCCCTGAGCCACCAGTCAGGGCTATACACTTACGTTTTCATTTTCACTAGTGCCCCAAATCAATATAAGGACACTGTAATTTAAACCCAGGTCTCTCTGGCCCTAAAAACCAAGCTCTTTTCTTCAGCATACTACTTTCTCAGGGAAAAAGAAAGGTCCCACAGGGGTTAGAGCTCAGTGTTTAGGAAAATAGTAATGTTCTGGAGGATTAAAAAAAAAAAAAAAAAGCCACCTGTGCATGAATGAATAGGGGTTTGGTTGAAGGGCAGCAAAGTCCTGGACCCCGGCCTGTTCCATACTATTTGCCCCTAGTGCTGCAGGCTGGGGAGCAGATAATGGTCTATCCACCTGAGAAAAGATGTATTATTTAGTCAGAAAAATTGATTCCCTTGTTAAAAAATTACTATCCATTTTTATTATGCATCTGATCTCCCTAGATCACATATTTATAAAAGAGGCAATATGCATTTCTGTTTTTCCTGTGTATAAAAAAAGCCCTCTAGCACAGAAGCCCTCAGGTACACACTCTATATGAGAAATGAATTAGGCTCTTAACTGTGGTTACTCCTAAGTTCCATAGCTGATGAGTGTTCATAAACTCTAACCTTCCTGTTTAAAAAAAAAAAAAAAAAAAAAGACAGAAAACTATTTAAAAAGCACTACTGTCTTATGAAAGTTTGAAAGGTCTAAAGAAAAAAAGCCCTATTTATACATTTTGTTTTCAAAATCAGAAGCATTTATAGAACATTACAGTCAAGGCTGTTTCAATATTCTAAGGTACTTTCCAAAGGAGGCCTTTATGAAGGTGCTAATGCATAAGCAAATTAAGATTCTCCATGTACTAGGCAATTGTTAAGGGGGAAAGAAAGAAATCAAGGCAAGCATTTAAACACAGGCCAAAGACTGATTAAATGCCTATCTCCATCTGGGCTTCCTTAGATAGCAATACAGTTGTCAGGACTCTTGCTTATTGCTCTCTATGGGAGGGGTTCTGGTCTTTGAATTTGGTAAGACCAAATCTTGGGTAAGGCAACTATCGCATAAAACAGTTCATTAGAACATGGTTTTCTTCCACATATGGACATTCAGTGCCGTTCTTATTCAAGTATTTGTGAGATATTTTATAACCTATAGATTATTCTTTAATAAGTCAGAAACATGATGTTTTAAAAGCTTAACACTGCAAAGTAAAGATAGGAAAAGTCAATATTTAGTGTATCTAGGCCATTGTGTTTTACAGGTAGGAAAACAGGAAGTGTGAGAGAACTTCGGATGCTTGTTCTCACTGCACAGTACAAATGGAGCTGGGGTATGATCTCTGCCCCCAGCCCAACACTTGTGGTCTTACACACTAAGTATGATTATTTACACAGATGAATAAAGACCTTCCCAATCAGAACTTTTTAAGTTCACATGGTTCTATCATCTTTATCCTTCTCCACACCCCCTGCAACACCTCAGTAAAACACCAAGGAATATAGTTATATATCTATTCAATAAAAACTCTTTCTTCACTAATATGAAAATTAAGAGAGAGCCATTTAAGAGTGAAGGATGATACACACAGATAATAGACATATAGGCAAGACACTTCTTAGAAAGCAGCATTTGATGCACTGCGGTTGTTGAGCTTTTGTCTCTCCAGGTGGCCACCCTCCCCACCTTTTTCATTAAGGAAGCCTTGAAAACAAACATATTGCTCTTTTCTCCAAGATTGGCTTAAACTTCCTGTATAAGACTTGTTAGTGGTACTACTAATACTCATTTTCCACCATATCCTCAGATTAAATATAAACAAATTGATAATATTTATAATACAAGAATAAGGCATAGGTGTTTTGCATTAGGAACACTTACTGCATGAAAAAAATGTTAGAAAAAAACAACGAAGAAGTATAGCTCAACATGGAAATGATCTTAACAAACCACCTGCTGAATTTGCTTCCAATTCCCTAGTCTACAATTGAAGAGTGAGAAAGAAATAAGGTTGTGCTTTGGCTGAGGTTATGCAAACAGAATGAATGAAATAAAAAATAACTATTGGATCAAATAATTCTTTAAGAATTGTCATTTTTCTTTCAAAACTCAGCCATTTCTTTTGCTTCCAAGCACTATTACTGATCTGCATGGAATGAACAAGTTGTTCCTTCTTTGTTCTCTTGCAGCACCCTGTGATTACTTCTATATGTGTGCCAGGCATATGATATTGACATTTGGTATTCATGCATCTCTCTTACTCTGAACTCTTAAGATTTTCAATGACAGAAACCAGGTTATAATAATCTTTACATCCGTAGCACCTAGTTCAATGCCTGCAATGAAATTGATTTGTAGTAAAAGTTGAATTAGCTACAACCATTTTAAATAAGCCCACTCTCACAGTGCATTTATATATGATTTGATATACCCAAAAATGTTTTCCAATAACTTTCAGGAATATGGTACAGAAAATGACATGTAGATTAACGTCTTTTCATTAGAAGCTAAAATTTGGCAAGCTTGAGGTTCATGACACTAACTTGTTTAGTGCAAATTAAGCACTTTTAATACAATGGTTTTACTTTCAACCATGGAATAGGGAATAAAATGACTAAGTATCATATTATCAGCTTCCCTAAAACCAGGAAGAAGATAAATGGTAGCTGCCAGTGACAACTGAGGGTTGTCACTGGTTATGAATATCATGTACCTTCTGATTTTCTTTGCTTATGCCAAAAACAAGATGTCATCAAGACTAGTTGACTAAGGGTACATCTATTAAGATGGTGTCTGTTATTAATAGTCTTAAATCTCTGATTTTCTCTACATGGTCATCACTGCTCCCTAACTCCCATCTTTGGTGGAGTAACCCTTTTCCCTGTAAGAGCACCAGCATATTTCAAAGAACAAAGAACTTCAGCCCCACTCCCCCTGTCCTTTATTTTATATGAAAATCCATCTACAGCAGTCTGACATAGCTGACATAGACTATTTTTGCTCAAGTCAGCACTGTATGTGTGTAAACATGTCTAGATTTGTTTCAGGAAGGGCAACTTGCATCAATTATCTTTGCATATCTTTTAATATTTATATTAAAAATAACATACATTTTATACTGGCCATAATCAAAACAGTGTAAGTTATATCCCATCTCAAGTGAAGATATCAAAGGATTCTGAGATCAAGTGACAGCAGCTCTTTTACATTTCAGTGGACCAGACACAAGAATGAATGTATTTCATTAAGGTAGAATCATAAGCTGCTAGAGGGTAAAAGCGATTCCATTATTTGTATCTACCTTCTACAGCTCCATATATGATATGGAAGACATAGATCCTTCAAAATAAGTGCTTGTTCATTTATTAAATATAAAATTGGCTATTATATTCAGAAGGCTACAGTTCTTATTTCATGTTCAGATTTGCTCATGGGATGCACACATGATCACACTCCTTGTGTTCTTAGGTGGTTTTTAGTTGCTTGCCAAGTTGCTGATCACACACTGCAGGAAATAACATTTCCCCTTAACGTGACAGCTCCATGGACTGAAGTGAAACCTGCAAGAAGGTGTAGATTTGCCAGTCAGATAGCTTTGAAAACTCTAAGGGTTGTGATTTCTCTGCTGAGGTGTTCTCTCAAATTCTTCTCTTAGGGACTTCAGAAATAGTGGAACTGATAGGAATTGGGAGCTCAGGATGCTATGTTTGCATTTGCATTTGCATTATCATCACATTTCAATTAAAGACCTTAAATAAGACCTTGACTATTTCACTTTGTGATTTGGAGGATAAATTTAACCATATATCTTAAGACCTTAATTTTATATAAGCATCAAAGCTAGAATCATATGATAATATGCTTTATAATTACATGGCTTAAGAGCATTCTGCAATTCAACTGATACAACTTTGTATTATCCAGAACCTAAAATAACAGTGAAATTGTTAAATTTTCAGCACCTAAAACACAAGACCCCATTTTATAAAATTCCAGATATTTTAACTATAACTTTGAAGTCATTCATGGATTGGTAAATATTTTTCATTCCCTAAGTTAACACTTAAAAACAGACAATGTCTGTCATTAATGTCTTTTTTATCATACATGATTAGCCATTAAAAAGGAGCACCAGTTTACCTTGATTCTTGCTCCATAATAACAAAGTAAAATTACTTCTTGCATAATGACTTTAGAAAGTGTTTGGCTTAATAATTACACTTGAATAGGGCCTTTATGAAAACTCGTCATCTTTATACTAATAATAACTCTGTCCTTAGAAATTTTAGGTGAGTGGAATGCCCTTTAGGGTTCAGAAAGACACAAGAGCACCTTAATATATTGCTCACTAGAGAACAGTCGTTGGTCAACCCTTTAATGCCATGCTTTCTTCTCCCTGATCCTTCTATTCTGACACTAGAAGAAAAAAATAAACAAATCAAGGAATAGGAACATTTGGAGAACAGTGATATCACTAATAAGTATTCACTAATTTGATTTAAAAGTACACATTGCTTGAAGAAAAAAATGTACAGTATTTGTTCTTGCACATATGACTTCTAGCTGATTTCTGCACTTGACTATCACCCTCAGTCCAAATCTAGTGTAAATCATTCCATGAAAGAAATACTTTCTTTCATTTCTCCAACCATCCAGGCCTGAGCGTGAGATATTTCTAGGTTGTTTCCATTCATCTTCACCCCAGCAGGGGGTCCATACTTCAGTGGTGCAGCCTGGTTTGTTCCACTTTGTCAAAAGCTTTGGGACAAAACATGCCTTGCTCATGAAGGCTTATAGTCTTAGGGACCCCATGTGAAAGATGATGCACTCTGACAGCAGTTTCTACAGGATGCTCAACCAAATCCAGTCTCTGAGAGGTGAATAAGACACTTTTGGAATATATCTGCAGTATGTATGGCAACGCCCATCTCCTGTTTTCAACCCACCCTCAACCTGTCTATCTCATTGTAACTTCCTCCTAAGGCCCAATCTTTCTCTGGTTTGCTCACTATTTTCTTACTCTTCCACATTCTTGGATCAGCCCTGCTATTCCCAGGTCTTTCTTCACCCTGTACTGTGCTTTACATACCTATGGCTATTCTTAACTACCTATTTGTGCTTTTTAATTCTCTCACCTCTTCACCCATTTCTCCATTCACCTTCCCTTCTGGCAACCTCAAAACTCTCTGTATCTATGATTCTGTCTCTGTTCTTCTCATTTGTTCAGTTTGTGTCTTAGATTCAGTTGTTGATAAATATGTAATTTTTGCTATTATTCATAGTTTTGATCTTATTCTTTTTCTTAAATAAGTTCCTCTAATATTTCATACAATAATGGTCTGGTGATGATGAAATTCTTTAGTTTTAGTTTTTTCTTGTCTGGGAAGCTACTTATCTGCCTTTCAAGTCTAAATGACAGCTTTGCTGGGTAGAGCAATCTTGGCTGTCAGTTCCTGCTTTTCATGATTGAATATTTTTTGCCAATCTTTTCTAGCCTTCAAAGTGTCTTTTGAGAAATCATCTGACAGTCTTATGAGAGCCCCACTACAAGTAACTAACTGCTTTTCTCTTTCTTCCTTTAAGACTCTCTCTTTATCTTTAACCTTTGGCATTTTAATTATGATGTGTGTGGAGATGGTCTCTTTGCATCCATCTTGTTTGGGACTCTGTGCTTCTTAGACTTGACTGTCTATTCCCTCTACCAAATTATGGAATTGTTCTTTCATTATTTTTTCAACTAAATTTTCAATTTCTTGTTTATCCACTTCTCTTGATGCAGATGTTGGACCTCTTGAAGTTGTCCCAGAGGCTACTTATACTATCTCCATTTTTCTGGATTCTTTTTTCTTCATGTTATTCTTATTGGTTTTTGCTTCTTTATGTTTCAAATCATTGATTTGATTCTTTGCTTTATCCACTCTACTGTTGTTCCCCTGTAAATTGTTCTTTATTTCAATTAGTGTATCCTTTGTTTCTGACTATATTTTATTTATGCTGGTGAGATCTTCACTAAGTTCCTTGAGCATCCTTATAACCAGTGTTTTGAACGCTGCATCTGAGAGATTACTTATCTCCATTTTGTTTAGCTCTTCTTCTGGAGTTTTGATCTGTTCTTTCATTGGGGCCATGTTTCTTTGTCTCCTCAATTTGGCAGCCTCACTGTTTTTTTTCTATGTATTAAATAGAACTGCTTTGGCTCCCTGTCTTGGTAGAGTGACCTAATGTAGTAGGTATCTTGTAGGGTCCAGTGGCATCACCTCCTCTATCACGCAAGCTGTGTTCGTGAGGTTTGTTTTTCATATGGGCTGAGTATATTCTCATCTTATAATTGAGCCTTGCTTGTTGTTGGCAAACCAGTGGGAGGGATTCACTAAGGCCAGTCAGCTGCAAGGACTGGCTGTGGCCATTTACCAGCACCCTCTGCCCTCCATGTAGGGTCTGCTGTGCAGGGAC
Source organism: Noctilio leporinus (assembly GCA_004026585.1). Classification (NCBI taxonomy): domain Eukaryota; kingdom Metazoa; phylum Chordata; class Mammalia; order Chiroptera; family Noctilionidae; genus Noctilio; species Noctilio leporinus. The sequence continues at coordinate 59,294 of PVIW01001975.1, read as the reverse complement.
AGGGAAGTGGTGCTCTAATGTAATCTATAGCTGTCCACTGGGCACATTGGTCCTGTGCTTTCACAGATGGTGCAGGCCAAGGTCAGCTCCCACTGTGTTTTGGCCTGGGCATCCTACTTCAGCTATAAAGCAACCTGAGATGATGCTACTTGTGCTGAGCTTGTAGATTTCCAAGTGAAGCCAAGCTGTGAATCTAAGATTTCTGTTGGTAGTGCTTAGCCTGGAGCTCACTAAGGCCAGCTGTTGCTTGTTTGATAGGATTTAGGAAGTCATATAGCATGATCCAAGACCAGCCTTTCATAGGGAAAAGTAGATTGGGTGGGCCCATATATCTGGGGATCTCCAAGGTGGGTTAAACAATGTTGGCCAGGTTGATGGACTCTCAAAAATGGCACCCGTTTGCCAGCTCTTTGAAGGGAGGGTTTATAAGATACCATGGCTTCTGTTGCCTTGACACTAGTCATTTCAATTCTTCCCTGCATGCCACTGTGCCTTTCAAGCTGCTACCCCAGTGCTGGAGCTCAGAGGCAATGAGTCTGAGTAGGTGAGTCCATATGTGGGTTCTTTGAGATGAACTGCTTGGAGATCCTGCAGTTTATTCCACCAACTCAATCCCCACTGGTTTTTGCAGCCAGAAATTGTGATGACTTATCTTCCTGGCACTGGGACACTGGGCTGGGGAGGCCTGGTATGGGGCTGAGACTCCTTGCATCTGAAATATCCCTCCCAAATTTTTATCCAACACATGTGGGTGAGAAACTAGCTTATTTTATATCTGCACTCCTCCTGCTAGTCTTGATGGATGTGATTTCTTTAATACCAGAGTTGTAATACTTCCATTCAACTCAATTTCTGGTGTCCTGAATGATGGTTTTTCTGTATTTTAGTTGTAATTTTAATGTGGTTCCATGAAGAAGTGAGCCATGTCTGCCTATGCTGTTATCTTGACCAGAAGTCTGGAGATATTTTTCTTGCTACAGCAAGTTTGGAAACTCTAAGCAAAAGAAGATTCTGGATATTGGTTATTTGCACAACTCAAATGATTCGGCATCAGGCTAAATGGTCCCTCCTTTGTATTACTATAGCTCCAGTCTACTCTTCTGGTGTGGGACTTACACTCTAATTACAAATGTATTGATCCTTTCCCCTTTACACTTCTATTTTCTTTAAGAGGGGACTTAACTTTTGAATATTTAGTACTTAGCACAATGCCAAATATGCAATGGGTATTCAAGAAGTATTTCTCAAGTCACATTGGCTTTCCTACACATACCCCTATCTAGTGAGCATCCAAGTGTACACCATTGTCTCTTTCCATAACCATGAGTCAAGGGCTTTAAAGGATTGATGGAAATTGACAGTTTGATAGGGTGGCAGGGACCAAATCAGGCTTCTTTCCTGTCTGTAGATTTGGAATAGAAAACTTTAGCAGGCCCAAAATGCTTTTAAAAGAACAGGTGGGCTAAGTTGGATACAACAGAAAATACTACAAACTACAAAATTCCAAATGACAAATGTCATCTTTCTGGTTAAAAGAAGTAAGAAACAATCAAACAGACAGATAACTCTGATTACTCTTTTTATCCTGTGGTTTATTCACTATGCCTGTCTTTTCTGGCTCTGACTATAAGTGTGTTCTGTCAAATAACTATTTTCAAGCTGGCTTAGTTTTCCTCAACAGATGAAAGTCTTTGTAGTGTCCAGTATAGGAAGTTTATCCTCACTTATAATCAGTGTAACAGGAGAGGAAAAATAAGACCTATCAACTACTTCCATTGAAAAACAGAGAAATGTTGAAAGTTGAATTATATTCTGGGCCTCATTTCATTACCACCTCCTGCCAATTACATGGTAGTAGAAAGGATGATGTTTCATACAATTTTATATATTTTCAAGCTAGAAGCCACCTCAGAAATCATCCAACACAATTCGCTTATTTTATAATTGAGGAAACTGAGGTGAGGAAAGGTTAAGTGACATGTGAAAGAGAGTAGTAAATGGCAGAACAGGGCTATAATGCAATTTTCCTAACTGCCAATTCAGCCCTCCCTCTCGTTGTGCCACACAGGAAACAAATCTTTGATGTCCCTCCTCTGGCTCCACAGTACTTTCCTTAGTTCCCCTTAGGGCCTCCTCACAATTCAAGGACTTATAACCCCCATGATTCTCTCTCTTCATCTTTTAAATTTTATTTTCAAGACATTGACTGTACCTAATTTATACATAACTATTACACCTCAATGTTAGGGCACTTTAAAATAAGACAAAGGTTTTGAATTATAGAAATAAATAAGATTTTTCAATAATGTTAGAGTCCAGCTAACCTCCATTGATACATCATCTTTTAAAAATAAAGGCACATGGTGAATAAGGCACCAGCCTGTGAACCCAAAGGTGGCTGGTTCAATTCCTCAGCCAGGACACATAACCAGGTTGCATATCAGGTCTCCAGCCAGATCCATGACTGGAGGCAGTTGAAAGGCAACCATACATTGATATCTCTCTCCCTGTCTGCCTCTGTCATCACCCCTCTCTCTAAAAATAATAAATAAAATCTTTTTAAAAAATAAATAAAGGCAGTATCTGCACAAAGTTAAAAATTCAAATAAAACATCAAAAGGCAAACTGTAATGTGTTTTTCCTTTCCCATTGTCACTATCCCTAGTGGGATTTGCTGTTAACAGATTTAATCTACATTCTCAGCAACATATAAAATGCTTTACACATAAACCAGCAGAGCTACATAGTTGGATGGGTAGACAGATAAATAGATAGATAGTAGATAGAAAAATATTTTGACAAAAAAGTTCAGTCTACAGAAATATGTTTTTCATTTTATAACAGAGATTTTTTCAAAAGCATTATATATATATAATTTTTAAATAGGTCTAATACTTGTCTACTCTATGGATATATAAAGTGACTTAAATAAGGCTTCCTGAGGTTATTTCAGGTTTTGCTATTATGTATATGTGTGTATATATGGATTCACATGATACATATATATCATGCCACCCTGTATCTGTGTGTGTATGTGTGTGTGTGTGTGTGTATGTGTATTATATATATATATATATATATATATATATATATATATATATATATATATAATGGGAATTGTTGGGTTAAAGGATAGAAGTGCTAAAAATTTGATATTTTCAAATACAACATTTGAATGTCTAAAGAAGGAAACTTTAGATAAAAAGAAAAATCTTTCATTGTAATTTCTTCAGTCATCTCTGAGGTCCTGGAAAATCTATTGAAGTGAATATAGCAGGGGAGAATTTCCAACATAGTATTGGAGAAAGGTATAGGCTCAGAGTCTAAGGACCCAAAAATTCAATAGGATTATAAAGAATCTGGTTCACAAAAGTTGCTAGTTTGATTACCCAGCCAGGGCACATAACCAGGTTGCAAGCCAGGTCTCCAGCCAGGTCCATAGCTGGAGACAGGTGAAAGGCAACCATACATTGATGTTTCTCTCCCTCTCTACCTCTCTCCCTTCCCCTCTCTCTAAAAATAATAAATAAAATCTTAATTGAAAAAAAAAGAATCTGGATCAAAATGTCTACCTAAGGTATATTTGGAATATTTACCAGAGAAGTTCAATCCCTTGTCACTATGAAATTAAATCCTGGTTCTCCGTCTATGAGTGTACAATATTCTCCATCCAAGCAGGTTTCACTGCCTGCTATGTAGACAGTGACAGTCCCTAACCACATGAATGAAGGCTTCTAGCAGGTAGGCAGGTAGAATTTCTTATTCCAAAATGGAGTCTATGAAGTTGTCATACACTTGCTTTTTATTGTAAAAGGAGAGAGGGTTTCCTCACTCTTCTCTTATTAGCTTATTAGTTAGTAGGGCTGCACCAACAAGCTAAGAGCAGCTGCCAAAATCCGATCAATAATGTATCCATATATATCTGAATCAAAGGCACCATGGTAAGGAAAGGAAAGGAAAGGAAAGCACAGAGTACTGTAAATCACAAAGCAGGAGCCAGACAGCTGAGAGAGGCCTGAGGGACAACGCAGAAGAGACAAGCTGAACAGGGGGTAGAAGACTGGGAAGAGAGACTCAGTTGTTACAATTTTGAAAGGTTGAAACATCAAAGAACAAAGGAGATTCAGAAACTTGGGAAATTGAAATTACAAATTATATATAATTTGTATATATATATATATAGAATTATTTTTCAGAAGTATAGGGGTCAAATAAAGCAAAAGTTTTAGGCAGTTTGGTAGTTTTCAGGGTTTTTTTTGATAATTTAAACATAATCTGTGCATCACCTGGAATTTTTCAATGTCTCTTTAGTCTCCCTTTTCTAGATAATGCATCAGGTATCTAACTGGGAGTCAAGGATTCATGGTCCACAGGCTGCGTTTCTTTACCTGAATCTGTAAACCATGCACAGTGTCTCCTAAGCACTGCACTTGAGTCACACTTCTGTTTTTTGTACACACACACACACACACACACACACACACACACACAGCCCAAAAGGGTTTGGTTTGGGTTTGCGTTTGGGTTCAGAAGTTGAAAACAGCAATGTGAGAGTTGGGAGCAATCTTACAGGTCAATTAGCTCAAATCTCCAATTTAGTAGATGAGGAATCTAAGGCCTCAGAAGTAACTATGTACTTTAACAGGATATAATTAGGACTAGATCTCAGGCCTCTGATTACCACCTGGGCCAGCTTTCTGCTGCTCTACCATCATGCTATATATTCAGCATGTCTATTTTTGTCATGGGAGAAAAGTAAACAGACATCCAGTGTTTCATTATTGCCTGGGGAAAAAACTGCAGTTGCATCTTTCTACAAGTGGATTAACATTCAGTAAAAACAAAACAGTGAACTGAAATCTCTGATGATGGAATTTCTGTTACTCTATATACCTGGAGTCCATCACTGTTTCAGGACTGATAGTTTATTTGGTAAAGGGTATGTGAGTGTGTTGGGAAGGGGAGCTGGGATAAAAAGTGACAGTTGATAACTTTATTCTAATGTCAAATGTAAATTATATAACTACCAGCTTTAACTTTTTAGCATGAGCTAGGTGGGCTTCTAAAGCTAGGCTTAATACTTTCAGATATAACAAACAATATAGGGAGGGGGATTACCCCCAAAATGAAATTATCTGTGGAGGGCAGGCCAGGCTTCTCCTGCTAGTTTAGTGTTTTAGGAACCCATCTGTATCAGTGTACCCATTAGTGTCTTTGTGAGGGACTGTGTTTGGCTTCAGTGAATTTGTTTTAAAGACTCTTTCAATGAGTTTGCCCGTTTCATATTGGGTGATTTAGGAGCACACATGCCCACATCACACTGAGTATTCAGCAGTTTTTTACCAAAAACAGCATAACCACTGTGCCCCATCCCCCATTCACCAGATTTTTCTCTGAGCAACATTTTTTGTTGTTTCCCTAATGAAAAAAAAAAAAAATCTTTAAAAGGAAACATTTTACTAATGTGGAAGATGCAAAACCAAAAAACAGCAGAAACACTAAAAAGCACCAAAATCAACAAATTCAAAAACTGTTTTGAACAGTGGGAAAAAAAATCTTGATAGATGTATTGCATCAAATGGAGAATACTTTGAAGGTGACTGACATTTAAACATGTAAGAATAAGTGCACAATTTTAATAAATACATTCTGTATTTTGGGTCCCCCTCATATCTGTATTTATGAGGTCTGCTTATTTTTTGTCTGCCTCCCATGGGAATGTGAAAAACCAAGAGGGCACAGAGCAACTCTGTTGCTCATGCTTATTATTAGTGAAGGCTGTGCTCACTGCTGTAACTGAAGAGTTTATTCCTAGCTCACCTTAAGTCTAAAACCAGTTAGACTTAATTCTTCTCCTTTAAATGGTGCTTCTGCCTCCTTCTTCCTTATAGTTCTATTGCCTTCCCATGTAGCTCCCAAGGTCACCATGGAGGGGAAAGATCATGGCAAATCCCACAAGACAGGAGCAGAGGTAACACTGTCTTACATCTTGTTGGCTAGTACTCAGTCATATACCCAAACCTAACCACAAAGAAGGCTAGGAAATGTAGTCCGGTTATGCTCCCAAGAAGAGAACATGGTTTCAAGGATCAACTAGCAGCCTTTACCATGTTGTCCTATAATCAGAGCCTGGAGTAGCAGTTAGCATATAATAGATGCTCAAAAAATATGTTGAAAAAATGTTGAAAAAAATTTTTGAATGAAGGGATATAATTTACCCTTTTTATTCTCTCACACCCCTACAGGTTAAGTAATTAAGTGTGAACTACTTATTCAAATAGAAAAGAGAATTCATTATGATCCCATTTTTAAAGAGAATGTTATTAGTCTGAAACTCATTTGGCTTTTCTTTCTTCTCAGCAATAAGCCTTAACTGAAAATAACTTGGTTTTTATGAAAAGCAGTTTTCATGAAAGCATGGCTAATTAGGGCTGTCTGGTGCCCCCTTTCTGTTCCTCCAAGCTCTCATAGAAGACTTGACTATGTGGGAACAATATGATGAAAAATCTTCTCACCATCATGACACAAGATTATTTAACAATCTACACCCACAGAATGTAGAGTATCTGCATTTCACTTGTACCGGCTTGAGAATGACTGTTATTTTATATTTAAAATATAAGCCAGGTGACACATTGAACCTATTGTAAATCAGTTAAGAATCTATCATGGAGTCTAGGTAGCTAGAGTCGACCATTGGACAGGCTCCTCTGATTGTTAACAAAACTCATTTGCGGATTTTTTGTTTGTTTGTTTCTTTTGTTTTGTTTTAGTTTTCCACCTATGCTCTCTACCTGTCAAATCCAACCCTTTGCTTTTTGTCTTCCACTGTGCCAAGAGAACAGCAGGTACTTGTCCATAAAATAACAACTGTGCAGTGTAACAGCTGCCTCAGGCCTGGCTCTCTGCCTTTAACACCTTCAAGGCTTTGAGTTGAAGCTCAAACCTTTGAAACACAGGTCTTTGCAAGTTTTCAATCCCTCCTCCCGCCTTGCCCTTGGTAAATCCTCTGTTTCTGCTTCTCATCAGCAACACAGACTCAGGTCAGCTGGCAGATTATACTTTTTTTTTTTTTTTGGTTTTCTCTTTTCCCACAGGCAGTGAGAATAAGATGGATACAAAATATTAATTGTGAGTAGGCACAGATTCATAGAAGTGTCTCTAAGCTTCTACATTCTTTTCTGTACGATGGGGAGAATCATGACTTTCTGTTGCATTAATTAGTGTTAGATGATGGATGCAAGATGCCTGCTCTACCCTGTGTTTGTTTTCTTTCACTCTACTCTCCACCATTCCACACAGCTCCTTAATTTACTGCCAGCTGTTGGAAATTTTATACTCCTCCAATTATCAACATATACATTTTTATACTTCCATTATCCCATTCTGAAATGAATTTATTTTAATGCAGAATCCTGTGACCACTTTCTATTCAAGCTTGCTTCTTGTGCTGCCCAGTGCAGTCATAGCTAACCATATGTTGTTCCTGGGCAATGAAATGCGGCTATTCTAAATTAAGATGTGCTCTCAGTATAAAAAAGAATGTAGACTTGCTTATTGATGGTTTATGTTGATTATATCTTATTTTCTTTTTTAAATTGATTTTAGAGAGAGGTAGGGAGAGAGAGAGAGAATCAACAATTTGTTGTTCCATTTATTTATGCATTTATTGGTTGGTTCTTGTAGTGCCCTGACTAGAGGTAAAACCCCACAATCTTGGCGTACCAAGAAGACATTCTAACCAAATGAGGTACCCAGCCGGCTTGTGTTGACTGTATCTTGATGTGACAATCCTTTAGGTACACTGGATTATATAAACTATATTCATAAAATCAATGTCCCTTGTTTATTACTCCTTTTTTAGACATGGCTACTAGAACATTTAAACCTAAACATGTGGCTTGCATTTGTGACTTGCATTGTATTTCTAAATCACTTTTGTAGAAACATCTCTGACTGAAGACCAAATTCCAAACTTCACCTACAACAGACTCCTCTACCCTTAATTCAGTATTTCTCCTTACAACTCTCCCACTTTCAGCTAGATATGTTCTTCTTTCTTTTTTAGCATGGATAATAGTAAGACCCTTTCTAAAGCAAGCAAATAAAATGGCATTTTAATCTTTCTAAAAACCATTTATGTTTATTGTGCCTGAAAAATAAAAGTGGTTAAACAACCTGACCCTAGCCACTTAGAAGAAAGAGTTTAACACTGAGTTCTTCTGACCTTTAAAAGGATTATAAATAGGAATTTGGCAGAAAAGGGAAAAAGACTTGGATTCAGATGATATAGAATCCAATTCTTGTTCTTCATGAACTTGAATGCATAGCACTAGGCAAGTCAAGTCTCTTGAGCTCTCAGTTTTCTCAATGATAAGTAAATGCGTGGAAGTGAAAATTGGATTCAAATTATGTGAAGTATCTAACATATAATGAACTGTTAATGAATGATGCAAATATTATTCCACATGACAAACCATACTCCTAAGTAATTTTCTGGGACTAGGACCATGGGTTGAAGAATATAGTGGTGACATATAAATCCCACCAACATTTTTAAAATTATTCCCTTTACCTCTTATGCTTTCATGCAGTAATTTCTATTCCCATTTGTATTTTATTATGGGTCTTATTTTCAAGAGATGCTTATAAAAACATCCATAAAACGTTGATGAAGATAGCAAGATATAAAGAATGTTAAAGGTATAAATGTTATAGGTATATTTCTAAAGGTTAAAAGGACACTCATAGCCCGTATTTTAAAGGTTTTATTTATTTACTTATTTATTTTAAAGATTTTATTTATTATTTTTAGAAAGAGTGGAGGGGAGAGAGATGGAAAGGGAGAGAGACATCAATGTATGGTTGCCTTTCACCTGCCTCCAGAGACAGACCTAGCTAGAGACTTGGCTTGCAACCTGGTTATGTGTCCTGGCTGGGAATTGAACCAGTGACCTTTGGGTTCATAGGCTGGTGCCTATTTCCTGAGCCACCAACCAGGGCTTTAAAGGTTATATTTAATCACAGGAGGTAACTAGTGATTACTAGTAGTATGGTCTTTAACAAAATAAAAAACAAAAGTTTTCAGACATGTTGATTATTCACATCCTTTATATTCAGAAACATGAATAGATTGAACTTCTCCAAAATTAGTAAGGCTGTAGTTACAGGAAACACAGCATAACTTCCAAAAAGCAGGAGAAAAGTGTTTTTTTTTTTTTTTCGATTGTGTGAACTGTAGAAATAAAAATGTGAGAAATGTTTCACTCTTCAAAGTTTCTTAAGAGTCATTTTAGCAAGCTATGGAATTGTTGACTTTAAATATAACATTCTACTTTTCAAGATGTCTATATGCATTAGTATTCTAGCTGACCATCAGATGAGGAAAATAGAGATGACAGAAACTAAGACAGTATTCTTATGTGTCTCAAGTTAGTCAAAGAAGCCTTACACCTGCTTCTGAGATTTGGGATTTTACTAATTGAGTTTTGGGTGCTGGCCTGCAAGAAAGAGACACTATAATGGACTAGTGATTTGAGAACACAAGAAGTCCAGGTTCTCTTGGGTCTTTTCCGTTTACCCTCCCTATTCTGACATTCAGTACTTTTCTGCCATGATTAACTGAGGCAAAGTAGCCCACCATAAAAGATAATGAGACTAGGAGGTCAATAATGGCAAATCTCTACATTTGCAGCTAATGTTAGCCTGCTGAGATAAAATAGACTTGTGACCCAAAGAAGCCAAGTTCAAGTTAGCTTCAATCATGTGTCTCAATCATGAGTCTCTAGAGGAAGCATTGTTTTTGAAATGATGTTTTTAAAAATTATTGGCAAAGGCCTTTATGGGCCACTAGCATTATCTCTGTGGTGTAGTAGGTTGGGGGTAGTCAACAGTTGTAGGACAAACAGCACCTGCCTGAATACTTATTGACTCTTGCCAACAACAGCTTATGTAGACACTTACTGACATTTGAACTCTTTCCTTTCTTCACAAAGTAAACTCCTGGGATTCCTTAAAGCCCAGTTGAAATGCAACCTATTTATGAAGCTTGTTACTCCTCTGCCCCACACATAGTTGTCACCTCCCTCCCCATCAGCTACCACAGCCCTTTGCACTTCTCTCTCTTACAGAGGCTATAATTATTTTTGCCTATGTTTGTTCTTGAAATAAGCATGGAGACTCCAAGAGCAAGATTCCCTCACTTGTCTTTGTATCCCTTCTGCCACCCACAGTGAGTGCCTACAGTGGGACAATACACCCACCATTTTGAATGTACATGTGCTTTTTTGAGAGCCAGGGCTGATGTGACTATGTCAATTAATTGATAAGCTGATCATATTCCTCCCACACAATGGTATTTTAAAATATTCCATTTCATGGAAAGGTATACATGACTTAAAGAAATTCAAAGTTTTCTTTAGTTGCCTTTGGAGAAATGCTCTAGATGAGAGGGGCACATTGTCCAGTTGATGTTTTTTCCTTCATTTTGTATTTAAGTAGAATAACCACTTTGACTTTATTTTCATGGAGCTGAAGATATCCACCTTTCAGGGGTCCCTGTTAGGATCTTTGGAGAAAATTAATACCCTTTCAGTTACAGAATATAGAATAAAGAAATTTTAAATGATTTATCAGTTTAGCTATGGCTGCGTATAGTTTTCAGTTTTCCCATTGCTACTGCTTTTGGTTACCATTAAAATATTATATTCTAACATTTCTTTGCATGTTTCTTCTACGTTCTTATCATTTTATCACCTTAAGTTTCTATAGTACAAGGCTTAATAGTTGCACATCTATGTGATGAATTTTCAGAAAAATAAGGAAGGACTCAGTAATCATTATTTTTATATTCTTAAGTAGCTGATTGAAGTTTAAAATTGTAAAACTATAGAGTCATTTCTTTGGCTTAAGACTTGGGCTCTTGTTAAAAAATAATATTTTATAATAGATATAACATGTTCCTTCCTTCAACCTGTGTGATCCAATGTGCCAAAAGAAAATTAATTATATTAATTTTCTACTAAACTTATTAGTATATTTATCTTATGCCCTCTACTAGATTATGAGTGCATTAAAATCAGGGTTATTTCTTCTTTATCATTCTATATCCTACATATGATCACATGGATAAAGGCAGGTAAGAGATGACATGAATAAACTCACTATAAGGTCCAATTAAATTACCAATGATTTGTCCTAAAATAAGAATTCCACAAAGCAGAAACAAATCGCAGTCTATTGAGCATAGCTGTACCCTAACAGGGGACACACAGCTGCTGGTGCCACCTACTTTGCTGTATCACAATCTTTCCCTCTTGGGCCTTACATAACAATGACATAGAACTGAAGCAAATTATCTTTTTTCTAAGGCTTCCACTGATGAAAATGTTTTCACAATTGGACATTCCCATTTCTTACATCACAGAAATAGGAGTATAGTCATATCCTATTGTGGGAAGAAAGTTGTGTCAATGCCCAGGTGACCTAAGCTCTGCACACATCTCTGCTTGCAGTTCTGCAACCTTTTAGATAGCCCATTTTCCTGCATCAGTACAATTCCTTTTACATAGCTGTCATTCCATTAAAAAATGTTTATTATGTGTGCACACACACATGGGACTGAGAAAGAAGAAAGGAAATCAGTCCATAGAATTAATGTTCTTATCCAGATAAAGAAAATGGATGAATGACAGCAAGACCAAGTAACATGCTTATGATAACACAGCTAGTAAATGGAAACGAAAGAACCAGGTTCTTCAAACCCAGCGTGGTCTAGCTGCAAAGCCTGAAAACTTTCCAACATACGATTTTTCATTAGTCATGTGTGTAAAAGTGGAACTACTCTATTCAGAGCTTTTCATATTAAGAAAAAAAAGATCTGCATACTTTTCTTTCTACTCCCTATTTGTACTTAGTCCGACTTTCCTTTCCCATTTTGTTGATTTTCTTTTCTTTAATCCTGGCTGTTTGCTCTTCCTACCCCAAATGTTTTATTCTTCCTGCTCACTCATCTCTTCCGTCTTCCTCATTCTTTGTCTCTCTTCCACTCTCCCTTTTCCAATTCCATTAATGAAAGTAGATAATAACTTGTGAATTCAAGTGGAACTTCATTTCTGAAACTGCACACTCATGCTGGAACCCATTAAGCTCAATAGCGAGAAATGAGAGAAATCATAATTATCAGGCCACTAAAATACATGAAACATAAAATTTGTCAGGGAAAGTAATTGAAATTATTGGAGCAGTTGGGCCTGGTGCTGAGCAGACCCTCAGTGATAATGGAAAGGTTACGGGTGATGTTTAGCAATGCTGATGAGGTCCAAGGTGACTCCACACTACTGCAGTCAGCAAATTTATGCTCAGTATATTATTTTGCTAATCCATCTCTGGTAGTTGGGAGAATGGTGGGGTTCGGGAAACCCTTTCAACTGTCCAGCAAAACAAGTACAGAGGACTTGTTCTTTTCTTACCACTTTAGTGGTTTTTTTCCTTACTTAGCTCATTCTGTTATTTATTTTTTTCTTCTTCTCTTTCTCCCTGAGCTTCTTCATCTCCTCATTTCACTCTTCCTATTATTCTTTTTTTCTCTATTCAGAGTTCTATTTTTTTTTTAATTTCATCTAAAATCATTTGACAGTTTGTCTGATTGGCGTGTAAAGTGTGTTTTTCACCAATGGTGACTCTGTAATCTGATACCGGAATCTGTCTTTCCTTCATCAAGGGCTGACTGCTACTGAAATTAAACCACAGTCCCAATCTGCACATACAGTGTTTCTGCCAGTATCTTACCAAACAAACATGGTGACTATGCTTGTTCAGCTGGTGTCAGCTGAGTAGATATGAATATGTCAGGAAGAAAAAAAGAATGATTATCATACGGTCAACCTTAAAATTCTGAATGCTCCGTTGCCCTCAGCAACTTAAGAATTTTTAATAGTCAGGGCTGCTTATACACTGTGCTTATGATATAATGACTGAGACATAGAAATTAACACCCAAGACAAGATACCAGTTCATATGAGGCCTTGATAGTAGGACATTTTTGACAAAGATACATGAATCATTCTGGAAAAAAAAAAAATTTAAATGCCGTAAGTGGTTATAGTTATAGTCAGAATAAGAATATAGATATCTGACATTAATGGTGCCTTTTAACTTCATATTTCTTTCATATTACAATCATGGCAATTTGTATTTACAGCACATTTACTACTTTCAATGATTTTGTGATCTCCACATGTGAAAAGAACTAGTGTTTTTAATACCACCACCATATAGCTGAGAAACTGAGGCTCTGAAAGATCAAACGATACACACACAGCCACTTGACTAGTGAGAGGCAGATAGATGTCTCCTATCCTTTTATTCTGTATTCTTTACACAGTTCATTATGTCCAATGCTACCATTAGAAAATGTTTGAGTTGAGTCTCAATAGTATCTTAGTTCTTCAAGAGTTCAGTGACTTCATTTGGAGAAGTTTTATATTATTTTCTGTATCTCAGTATGTGGTGTCAATGCTGACAACTTACCAGGACCTAATCCTTCTCATAGATATGACTTCCAGGTCTAATAGCTCCCACCAAATGGTGGCTTATTCTCTGCTTAAACATTTTACAAATGAGTGGCTTCTGATTTTGCCCACTGTGTCATTGGTAGCTCTAATTGTTAAAAAAAAAAAAAAAAAAAAAAGTTACTTTTTTCTGTTGAGACAAAGCCATTGCCATTCAATGGCATTCCAGCTTCTAGAACACTCAGAACAAATCATAAAGACAATTATTGAGTTCATACATATGCCAGCTTTGTACTGAGATGTTGGAGGTAATCTTGTTGTTCTACAGTTGTAGCCCAGGAAGGCTCCCTGTACTAGTAATTAAGAGCTGGGTTCTGGATTTCAACCATTTGGTTTGAAACCTGGCTCCACCATGCTCTGCCTAAAGATGTTCAGGTTACCTAACTTCTCTGTTCCTTACATTTCCCATGTGCAAATGAGGAGAGCCAATAGCATCACCACATTGGATTTGGCCAGGATTAAATTACATGATATATATAGAAAACTAGAAAGATGGAATGAAACTTATTAAGAAATACATTAAGATTAATTATTATTATTGTTGTGATAACAACACAAATACTTCAAAATATCCAGATCCCTTTCATATGCCCCATAGAGTCCTCTTCTCTAGATTAAACCCTATCTTCTTTAGGTGGATTATTCATTATTTATTCAGTCATCCAAAACTGACTGGTGATTACTAAAGGCCAGGTGTGACCAGCTCTGGAGATGAGACACTGAGTAATGTAAGGAGATCAGTGTCTGTTCCACAGACACACAGATTCACAGAGACAACAGTACAGAAAGATAAGGGCTATGGTTTGCATATGTACAAAATGGAAGCACAGCAAGACACTGCATATCTTTCCTGGTTGGAGCAGACTGAGTCATGGGAGAATATTTATACTTTCCAGGGGGAAGTCCTGAAACAGGCTTTGAAGAACAAGTTAGAACTAGATAGGAAAGAATGAGAAGGAGAGGATAATGGCATTTCAAATAGTAGAATGCCCATATACAAAGACATGAAGGCAGGAGGCATTTAATGTGCACTGTAAGTGGTTTAATATGGATGGAGTATAAGATGCCTATTGGAAAGAGGAGGCTGCAGAGAAGAGTTAAGAGAGAGCCAGGCCCTTACAGGCTCTGTTAAAAACAATAACAGCAACAACAACTACGTTGACTCTTACCTTGATCTCTTCTTGGCAGCCTCATTACACTTGAATAAATTAAATTCTAAAGTCTTCTTTTAAATGTGCTGCTATTAAAGAGAGTTTGTTTGAACAATAAAGAAAAACTAAGGGCTTTGCAAGACCTAGCACCTGGGCAATTGGTTACAATGCCAGAAAGATACCCAGGGTCCAGAGGAGGGCACACACCACCTTGAGGGAAAAATGGTGCATTATTTCAAATTCTTTTGAACAGCAGATTCTTACATGGGAAGTTGTGGAAAGTTGTGGAAAGTAACTACACATAATTAAATGTCTTAACGATTTCCTAATAATAACAATTGGAGAGAGAGAGAGATTCTGAAAAGACTGGTGATTCGGACTTTAGAGATTCTTAGGAAGAAATGGTCAGTTTTGATAGAGTCCACTGAAACTCTTTTGTTGCCTTCTAGATTCATGATGGCTGTTGTAAAACTATTAGGATGAATATTTCTTTCCTTGGTGTCACTTAAAAATAATTTGTGATCACTTTTCTAGCATTTTCTCTAATTTCATGTTAGTCATTGTACTCAGAAAAATGTTTTTACTATTCCATTGGAAAAAAGAAATTATGGCTATAACATTAATGGCCAACAAATATGTCACTGAAAATGAAGTTTTATTTTATAATGGGTCATAGGAATAAAAACAGACTGGAGTGTGTATATCCTTTAGATTCTCTGTAGCACATACATATAAACATCACACACTGCAGGGGAAAATAATAATTCTAAGCTCTAGGCATTGAACTGTCTGTCATCCAATGCTTCCGAATTGCCAAGATGGTATTATTTCAGACCTGCAATCATCTAATGAAAGTGACTGCTGAGAAGTTGTTATTTAAAAGAAGTTGATCATGTTTATTTCACTATTCCTACAGTAAACTGCCTCCTGTCAGTGTGGTGGGAACACTTGTCCTGAATCACCACAATTAGAGCTAATGAACAGAATGAGGTGCTACACTGGGTATTGCCAGAAGCTTTCTACATATAAGAAATATTTGTATAAATAATTCCTAGTACATGGCACCAAGTATTATAAGTACTTTTTTCCAGAGACATTAGTTAAAAGGACCCTTTTTGTTGCTCTGAGTCATACCAGAAGAAAACTTAGTTTTGTACAGTAGCATAACTAGGAGAAACGTACAACTAAGGGAGTGTGACTTTTCTCCTGGTCTCACTTTGTGCCACGAGGAAGGTACTGATCTGTAGTGGAGAGTTGAAAAGCATCTTTGAAATATTTATTTTTGATAAAAATAGATGAGGAACCCATGCCTCAATGACTATTACTTAATGCACCCAATATTTTACAGTTAACTAATGACAAAATTAAGACTGAATGTCAGCTCTTCATATGTATGATCCATGCATTTCCCACTTCAACAATGGCACTTGTGGTCTTTGCTATTGCTTCCTAAGCTGTCTTCCTTTAAGAAGCTTTGTTAAGAGTTAACATTTAGCTATTGTCTATTCTATCCAGCAGAATAAAATTTAAAGTTGCTTTATTAAAAGAATTTATTTATTTAAAATACTACCACAAATATTGTGAAGACAAACATGTTCTGAGTTTAATAATGTAAAATTGTTATTTTTCTCCTGCTCCCACACTAAAAACACCATAAAAATGTGGAAAATAGGCACTTTCAACAGAATTTCAGAACGGCTGATCTTAGTAACTATGCCAATTAGCAGGAAAACATATCTTCGAGTAACTTCTTTGAGCACTAGAAGATCTTTTATGTTTGATACTACTGGCAAAAATAATTCCTAGACACAGCAGCTTTAAGAATTTGAGAAACAATGAAATTTTACAGGAAGAAAGGTTAGAGCTGGGAGCACACCAGAGAACTAATGGCTAAGAGAGCTGCCTCTGTGTACACATGGCAGTAATTCATAGAGATACCATTTAGCAAAAAAGAATCAACAATTCTGTTTTATAGACACTGTGTCCCTAGAATAGGAAAGAGGAAGAGACTTTTTTATGGCTCTGGGGATTATCTGAAAGGCACAATTATGGATCCATCATGGGAGTGATGGAAACACTGATGGAAACAGAGACTGCTTAAGCTTTTGAATGCAAAAGAAGTACCAAAAATACAAAAAGAAGAATCCAAAAAATTCTACCCACCACTGGGTTTCCCAGTTTTGGCTAAGGACACTATAGGTTTTGTTGTTGCTATTATTGTTGTTTGTTCATACTACTTTTGATGTTTATTTATTTATTTAAGATTTTATTTATAATTTCCAGGGAGAGAGGAAGGGAGAGAAGCAGACAGGGAAAGAAACATCAATGCATGGTTGCCCTCCACCTACCCCCAGTCATGGACCTGACTGCAGACCTGGCTTGCAACCTGGTTATGTGCCCTGGCTGGGAATCAAACCAGTGACCTTCAAGTTCACAGGCTGGCACCTTATCTATGCCACTAGCCAGGGCTCTCTCTCTCTCTCTTTTTTTTTTTTTTAAATAAGGTTTATTGAAGGTTGATTGATCTATAGCAAACTGCACTTATTTAAAGTCTAAAGTTTGATAACTTTTGATATGTGCACACCCTTGAGAATCCTAGCACAATCAAGTTAATGAATATCACCCCCAAATGTTTTCCCATGCCTCTTTTTTTCTTTTTCTTTTTCTAATTTTATTGTTGTTGTATTACATCTATCCCCTTTTTGCTCCCCTCTGTCCCCCTCCCCACCCACCCATTCCCCCCAAAGTCAATGCCACCCGCTGTCCATGTCCATGGTTCCTTTACACTAGGTTCTTGTCTAAGCTGCTCCCCTTCTTTGCCTCTACCTCCCCCTCCCCCCTACCCCATTCCCCTGACCACTGAAGGCCTATTCCTTGTATTAATATACTTGGTTCTGTTTTGCTGATCTCACCCATGCCTCTTTTTAATTACCCCTCTTGCCACTCTTTGCTTTCCCCTATCTTCAGACAACCACTGGTCTGCTTTCTGTTCCCACAAGTAATTCAATGTTCTAAAAATCTCTATAAATAGAATCATATAGTATATACTAATCTGGCTTTTTTACTCAATGTAATTACTTTGAGATTCATCCATGTAGTTCATATATCACAAGTCCATTCCTTTATATTGATTCTACTGTGTGGATATACCATGTATTATTGATCTGTTCATCTATTGATAGGTATTTGAATTGCTTTCAACTTGGGACTATTACAAAGAAAGTTGATGGTGCATCCATGTACAAGCATTTTTGTGGATTAAGCTATTTTTTTTTTTTCCTCTTTGGTGTGTACCTGAGAAAAATAAATGGATCATATAGTTGATTTCTTTCTATTTTAGCCTTTTTTGCCATGGGGGCAAGGGTCAGCTAGTTTAGCTGAAATAACACTTTTCAGCATGATTTATGAGGAGATGGTTTGACTCACAATTGTGGTATGGTACATGGAGCCTTTGTTCTTAGCTTTAAGTTTATTCAATTACAGCTCCCATAAATTCGAAAAATATATATATTTCAAAGGGTCTCTTACAACCTGGGAAGCACATATATGAGCAAAGAATGAGGAAAAAAATGCAATTTCAGAAGGGCCCTGGATATCCTGAGGATTCTTCATGGACTTGCTTGGCTCTAGAGAGCAGCCCGAGGAGAGAGTGCACCTTGCTCCAGAGTAAGTGACCTATAATTGGATTGTTTTCCAAAAGCATAGAAACAGCTACCAATTTAAAGTATGTATGTGTATTTGTATTAGGCTAACTCTCATATACTTCACAACCTTTTTCACAGATTTCGTATATCTAATGTGAAACATTAGTGTATTTCACGTTTTTTTTTTCTCATTTGCTTTTTATATTATCTCCATCAAAGACTAAAAAAAACCAAAACCTTAAATTTCTCCTTTGTATAGTTGTAGAAAGTATAGTTTAGTAAAATATAGAAGCTAGCATGGTATGGCAGAGAAAATCCCAAAACTGGGTATCAGGAGAATTTGTAGCCATATCTTTATCCATTGATTTCTATGGGCAAAGCATTCTTAACCTAGTAGGCCTCAGTCTTCATCTTAATACAGTAAAAAGTTCAGTTGATAACAGGCTTCTCAAGTTGTGTTCTTAGAAATATGATCTTTTTAAGGTTTTCAATAATATTTTATATATGCATATAGTTGTGGAAAATGGACCACTTAATTACCTTCTGGAGAGTCACAACATAAGTACCATATTAAAAGTTCTCAGAATTCTTGTATTTTGAGAACCCTGTTTAAATTTGGGCCACCTAGCATTTCTCAAAGTCATTTGCCCCAGAACCCTTTTCCATATTAAACTTCCAATAACTGACACATCATGTAATTTTTCTTCTAAAAATCACAATGAGAAGTCCTGAAATAGTCTCTCAAATTTCTGAGAGCCCCAACACTCACTCTGCTTTGAGAGATGTTACTCGGACACAGGAACAAAGAGCATGAAGGACTAGAAACAGAAGCTGGGTTTCTTACCTTCCTGTGCATTGTGATGGTGCCGACAAGATGACTACCTTCTTTTCTTATGCTGCTTTAAGCTTTGCAGCTGACACCACTGGCAGAGGGCAAATGTGTTCATAACAGTAAAATCTTTCGGCCTGATTCTGCCCAGAAATGATCCACTAACATAGCCCTGGCTAGCTTGCTGGATTGTTTGGAACTTTGTCCCAAACACCAGTCAGGACACATACCTAGGTTGCAGATTTAGTCACTGGTGGGGACATGTTTGGGAGGTAATTGGTCAATTTATCTCTCTCTCCCTCCCTCTTTCTAAAATTAACAAACATATCCTCAGGTGAGGATTAAAATAATTTAAAAAGCACCAACATTGTTTCTTCTAGGTATATTTCCTTCATAGGCAATGCTTCCATGACTAAAGTTTCTGTAGAAAGTGACAGATTATCTAGTAAACGTCATTAAAATAATTGTTTACAGTTCCTAGTGATGTGTGTTTAAACTAAAAACTCACTTGGAAATTGCAAGGTTTATCTCCCTTAGACAAAATAAAACATGGGAATATTGAATTGCCAGCCAAGTTCTGTTTCAATCTTTGTTTCAGGCCAAGTCTCCTCTGCTCCTCAAATGAGCTGGTGGTGACTCTTTCTATAAAGTCTGTCTCAGCCTCCCTCATTTAGAAATTTTCATGACACCAGGAAACAGTATCAAGAGAATTCCACAGACAAAAGAGAAGAAATGATCCCCTTATTTCTCACCTGTTGTTCTGTCACTAAGCCAGCAGGGTCCTTGCCTCACACAGAGATAGTCACACAACTCTATTTTAGAGAAAAAACAAAGATCAGTAATGTTCTCACTAGTGCTTTTAGTTTTGCCCTTAATTTCTTCAGGACAATAAAAATAATGACCTCCTGAACAATATAAAGATTGAGCTTCTTTTCTAAATACCTATTTTATAGGACTAAACGTTGAAACTCTTACAAGCTTCAAGATTTCAAGAAATGTGCTGGCAATTCCATTAAATGTATTTAAGTGTGTATGTTTGAAATACAATTAGTCTTCATGTATTTTTTTTTTTAATACTAATTCTGAAGAAGAAAGAAAGATGCAAGTAAATGAAATGTATAAATATGCAACCTTGGTTGCTTTAAGAAGAAGTATAAAGAGATTGAAATCCATCCAGTAAGGTGTTCAAATTTAATGCCTGCTAACATCTGAAATATGCTCTTAAAGTCAACTCTGCTGTTAAATTTAAATCTCTTTCTTCATTCTCAGACAAGGTTTCTGAAATGCACATGTTTAATATATGTAAGATTCAGAACTAGGTTTTTAAGAATTCCATTGAGAGTCTCATACTTTTATCAATTTCTCTTCCCTAATGATGTAGGGCATATGCCCATTTATTTTCTAAATGAACATTATAATAGTTTTAATAATAAATGGCTTGAAATAATAGGTACCATTTGGAAATCCTCATGAAAAGAAACTGAATTCTTTCACTGGATAATTCTGAATTTGCTCACAATAGAAGGAAGCAGGTAAAATGTGAGAGAGTAGGGTTGAGGAAAGCTATTCTATTATCTCTTTTTAATATGCTTGGCTATTTTCAACTATTAATCTTGCATGTATTTTATTCAATGTAAAATAAATAATAACACCTCTTCTTCCCTCACATCTTTTTTCCATCTTAAAAATCTGTTTCTGGTTGCCATGGAGATAGTGCCACTCTGATATTTGTTTAAGTGAAACACTTTCATCTCACTGACTTGAAGACAGGTACTAGAAGGGCTAGAGAAAAAAATTGACAGCATAGCCTGTTAGCTGAAATAGAAGGCCCCCATTCTGAGGCCAAAAGACCCTAGTTCTGGTAAGAGAAATGAGTCTAATAAGAGTAATGACAGGTCACATTATCTCTTACTATGAGGTTTATTTTATTTTTCAATTATGTTTTATTTTGTTTTAGAAAAAAGAAAGAAATAGTGTTAGGAATAAATAGGCAATGTTTACATTTGAAGTCATTTGTAGATAAATTAAATTTGTGATATAAGGAGACCTTTGGAGATGAAGGTAGGTAACCTTTACGAGAAAATCCCTCTTTGCTGAAAAGAAGTGAAACATAGAGGGGCATTGCTGGAGGAAATAGGGTACTAGGTGGAGGGGGGAAAATTGGGACAACTGTAATAGCAAAATAAATAAAATATATCTTTTAAAAAAGAAGTGAAACAAAGAAAGGGCACCATTTATAATCAAGGAGTCAATCCTAAGTGCACCTAGGTTTATAATTAGGGCCAACACATTGAAATTGGTTTTGAGTGTGTGGCTGCAGTAAATACAGGATGTCTTCGTTCAGGAAAATCAACAATTTTCCAATTGCTACACAACTTAATGGTTGTCTGTTGTGCACAACTCAAACATGTGAACTCAGGCATGTGAAGCCATGAGACTTGCTTTTGACGAACTTCACAAAGTCCCATTATCCAACCACATCTAACTCTAAGACATTATGTTATGAGACTTAAGTGTTAGGAGATAGATTATGTTTGAATCAGTATTTTATTCTCACTTCTGCTGTTACTAATGTCACCTTGGCAGGTTAAAAAATGTGCTTTGGAATCAAAGCTGTACAAACCCCTCTGGTTGCTCTCTGTGTGAATTTGGATAAATTAATTAACATTGCTAACCAATGTGAGGAAACTAATGTTCTTAATGTGAAATATTGGGGTTAGCTGGATATTACAATGTCTCTTTTGTAAAATGTCTTCCCAGTTTTAATGACAGTGGGGATTATGGTCTTAAATTTTTGGTTAATTCAAAATATACTTTCCCTTTAAAGAGTCAAGGCATTTATCTAAACAATTCTGGGGTGGCGGTAGTTTGTAGAGCTGGCCTACCAGTGATTAGAATTGGCTGTGAAATGGAAACCTGTGTAAAGTTGGACAGATATTTTAATTTCTCTAAACCACCGTGTTTCTATTAACCAAATCAGGAAGTTAGTTAGATGATAACTAAGATCTTCTACCTCTCTATAGCTCTTTCTCTATTGGTCTTGGTGGTAGAATAACGCAAGTGTCCCACTTCTTAGCTTAGGAGTCAAATTCATAGAATCAGAGTAAAATGGTGGTTACCAGGGGCTGGGAGGAGGAAAAAAATGGGGAGTTACTATTTCATAGGCATAAAATTTCAGTTAAGGAAGAATAAGCTCTAGAGGACAGAAAACAACATTGAACTTATAGTCAATGATAACATATGTCAAAGCATCCTTGCTCTGAGAGATCACCTGGAGACCTGAGTTGGAGCAACAATAGTTTATTGCAGGTTGGAGGGGAAGGGCTGCTCCTGCACTGCCTCTGAGGGCCCCGTAAGAATCTCACCCAGGACTTCTACAGGCTTGTTTTCAAACTTGAGCAAGTGTTTGCTCAAGGGGATTCCAGGCATCTTGTTCTGACCAGGTTAGTTAACACATTCCACCCTGGCTGCCTCTAGACTCTGACATTATAGGTACACTTAAAAATTTGATCACAGGTTAGTTCTCATGTTAAGTGTTCTTACACAGTGAAAGAAAGGAACAAAAGAAAAATAATATGAAACATTATTTTAAAAGAGTAAGAATCAGCTCAGCTTTTGAAAGCTAGAGAGACCTGGGCTGAGGAGCTTGTGGGGCAGTTTCCTCTGGTGGTATGTGTGCCCCAGCCCCTATCTGGGTTTATCCACTCCCTGGGTCATGAAGTTTCATTGTAACAACAAGTGAAAAAAAGTGTCATTCAAAGTTAAAACAAATATAGTAAAACAAGTGGAAGAAGATATTTCCTGGGTCATTCTTGGTCTGTTGCCAGAAGTAGCTGTAATGATTCATCAGTCACACTGACTGTGATGGAAATGACTGGATTTACAATTCTCTCCTTTCAGACTTTTAATTATATCTGCATTCCTTTTGCTCTCTAGTCCTGCACAAAGGTCGTTTCTGTTTATTGTTTTATCTTTATATTTTGCAAGTCTATTTTTCCCTTTAAATATGAGAAAATAAAACATCAAAATTTTACAAACACTGTGGATGACTGTAATTTTAAAACCCTCAGTCTCAGCACATGCTTTACTCTTTTTGTTTTCCTTCTTCACTCAAGTACCTTTCAGGTACAGAAAGGATTTATGCAACAATTCTTCTCTTCATCTCTTTTGTTCCCACCTTCTTCAAAGCAGATATGAGTTATCTCTACCAGATACCCAAGTCATTATATGCTCCATGGAATAAATACTAGTCAAATAGTTTAAGATTTTAATATGGTGAAGGGGTAACAAAACAATATGCAAAGAAAAGAACCACCAGAGAGAGCTAGGAATAGACTGGTCGGTAGGTGTTAGCTGAAGCTGGCTAAAGAATGATTGAACCTTCTTTTCTACAGCACTAGGTATTCTGAAACATTGCATATAAATCCCATCTGTTAAAACTGATTTAGACTTTTGGGTTAATGAAATAGCATTAGAAATTTGGCCATATATTTTCTATGTATTTGAGAGTTGAAGTAGGGATTTGTGGCTCCTACTTTACTTTTTCTGTTTCTGCAGGTATACATGATTTTAAAAGCTAGCCATTAAAATCGCTGAAAATCATTAAGAAAATGACATACCAATATTTTAGCTTCTCATTACAACTAAATATATTCTAAGTCAGTGGCTTTTAAGTGTTTTTAATCATGGCCTATAATAAAAAGCATGTGCTATTTAGTAGCCAGATAGACACAATCACAATTGTGTGTGTGTGTGTGTGTGTATATATATAAATATATATATATTTATATATATATATATGTTATACAGTATATGTGTATTTATATATTTATATCTGTTTTAAGTTTCACAAAGTCATTTTGACCCGTTTATGCATGATATTTTTCCCTTTCTATTCTTTTTAAAATTATTAAAATCCACTAAATTGATTTTAAAACTTACAAATATGTCACAATACATGGTTTGAAATAAAGAGCTGTAGCTAAATAGTAGGTTAGGATAAAGCATAGAGAAATTACATAAACAAATGACAAAAATTGAGATTTGGAAATTAAAGCCCCAAACCAGAGAAGGGAAATCATTCAAGTCAATGTGAAAAAATCAGAGAAAGTTAAGGAGATATATGATCCCATGATTTAGATAACTTAAGTCAGAACTTTGTGCATAGCAGACACTCAAATATTCAGAAGATGCTATCTCCTAGTTAGATTGGTTGGCCATTTACCTAAGTCTTGCAAGGGATTTGCCAATGCCAACTCTTCCAAAGAACATGTATAAATGAGAGAAGGGAGTAAGCCCTGCCTGCCAGGGACACCTCACTCTGAGAAATAGCCAGAGACTGCTGTGGAATCAAGCAATGAGCTTATTTGGGGAATCAGGAGACAGGGGAGGTAGCTCTTAAAACAGTCACCCCCATCCTGACTTCAGTGGGCAGGATACTTGCACTTTCAGTTACACATTTAGGGTGGGTTTACTTATTAACCTGAGGGAGTAAGCTAGCTTCATTAACACATCCCTAGGGAGCTCCAACCAGATTCATTAACATATCCTTTTGCAGTTCTGACCAAAGTCCAGGTGTGTCTTCTAGCTGCCTCCATATCCCGACACAGCTGTTGAGATATCCTAGAAGAGTGGACTGGTATGAAAATCCTGCTTAGCCTGAAATCATGGCAAGAAGTCACTAAAGACCTGCCATGTTAGCCAAATGAGAAAGTAAGGTCTACAGAATCAGGATTCCTGTAGACATGTTAACCAGATCTCTGTGATGTATATGGTAAAGGATGAGATTTAGTTGTAGCCCTCTTTCTGCTACTGGTTTGCAGAGCTATCCTAGGTCATCAGCATACTTCTCTAGTTTTGATGTTTCTCATAGGGTCAACTCTTAAATTCTTATCCAGTATAACAATTGTATGATTTTATGATCTGAGAGATAAGTAAGGCAAGGAACAAAGACAGTATAGGCCATTTCTCTGGGAGATCAAAGATCAGAAACTCAGAAGAGGAGTTTCTACAAATACCTACAGATGCAGAGCCACAGGAAAAATAAACACACCTTGAACATCTAGGTAGAAGGGGGCTGAGATTACAGGCAGTGATTCTGGACCAAGAGCAAGAAAATTGAGATTAAATTGACTCTGTTCCTAAACCATATCTTCTAAGATTTAAAGTCTTCATTAACACCTTCCCAGGACCAGGGTAGGGTTCCTGATGAGGAAAGGATGAGTCTGAACCATGGTGGGGGCACAGGGAATGGGGTATGCCTCCAGGGTGGGAGAAGAGGGGAAGTGAACTTCACATTGATTCCATCTGAGTTGACCCAAAGAGAAAGAGATTATCTCTGAACAACAGGGCCAATTTTCCACAAAAACTTTCAAACACTAAGCCTTGTACTACTAAGAAATTTACTAGCCCTGGCTGGTGGCACAGTATATAAGGCACTGGCCTGCAAACCCAGAGGTGGCTGGTTTGATTCCCCAGCCAGGGTACATAACCAAGTTGCAAGCCAGGTCTCCAGCCAGGTCCCTAGCTGAAGTCAGGTGAAAGGCAACCATACATTGATGTCTCTCTCCCTCTCTGCCTCTCTCCCTTCCCCTCTCTCTAAAAATAATAAGTAAAATCTTAAAAAGAAAAATAAAAAGATATTTATTATTTGCACAATCTGTGACCTTTTTGTTTTTAAACACTTGTTTGTAGGATATTGTAAATACTGCTCAAGTTACAAATCTAGGTTTTTAAAAAAGTCTTTAATAAAGCATATATAACTTGGATTATTATCTATAATGGAAATTAATTAAGCCAATATAATTGAAAAGCTTATTCATTTATTTGTTTATTCACCAAATAGTAAATGAATACCTTCTATTTTACAGGCTACTGTATTACCCTTGAGGCCAGAAAGATGAATAATACTGAGCCCCTGTCTTCAAAGATTTCATGGTCTAGTAGGAGAGAGAGACGTATAAATAGATAAATTGTAATACAAGTGATAAGTGCTTTAATAGAGATAAGAAATGATTAATATAAATGAAAACCAAATTAAGCACATTAAGTTCTTCTTAAAAGAAGGGAAATTTGTTCATGTAAAATATTATTATTAACCTGTATTATTCTTCAATTCCCTAAGTGATATTTGAAGATAATGTCTTGCTCTTTTCTCTTCTAGCCCCATTAGTTCTCATTTTACTTCAGTGGGGTGGGTGTGCCACTTGGGCACATGCATAGGTTTGCTCTGTTCTGTTGTTTTGCCCCTGATTGCTACAACAATGTCAATAATTTTCATAACTAACATAATAACTGTAATTGTGAGGTGTTTCTTAAGTCATCAAAGTGTCCTCTATATTTTCCCCTTGAACCAACACTAGTCCTCTTTGGGGCAATTAGAAGATATTAATGGGGAAATAAAGGCAGAGAAAGGAAGAGAAATGTAGAAGGGATAAAAAAGAATGATGGTAATAATAATAGCTAATATTTATTGAGTTTCTATTGGGTGCTAGATGTGCCTCTAAGTCATTTCATTATTTGAATTTCTTAAGTCGTAAAGACAGCCCTGTGAGGAAGAGCTATTACTTCCATTTTAGTAATCAGGAAGCCAAGGCCTAGGTAGGTTAATTGACATGGCTTAAGTCACATAACCAAGAAATTTGGAGCCATGAGTTGAATCTATCAAACTCCAGAATAACCTCTTCATTGGGCGATGTTGAAAAATGTTACTTCTTGAATTGTTTCTTAGCAGATCCTGGAGTTATAGTCATAGTAAATATATATTAACATAAGGAATACAGCAAGCAGGAGAAAAAAATGAAAAGAAAAAGTGCTATGTAACATTTCACTTCTTTCTCTATAGCTCTATGTTACTCTATCTTGCAGGTGACACAAACCATGATGGTAGAAAGGATAGAATTTTCAGGAAGAGTAAATGTCAACTTGATATCTGTGCTTCAGTTTCTTTTTCGGTAGAAACCTTACCTGCTACACACAAGCCAAGCATAAGAGGAACAACAGATTTCTACTGGTATTAATTAATTAATGAATTTTAAAGATTTTTATTTATTATTTTCAGAGAAAAGGATAGGGAAGGAGAAAGAAAGGGAGGGAAACATCAATGTATGGTTGCCTTTCACCTGCCTCCAGCTAAGGACCTGGCTGGAGACCTGGCTTGCAACCTGGTTATGTGCCCTGACTGGGAATTGAACCAGCAACCTTTGGGTTCACAGACTGGCACCAATCTACTTTTATATTTTGTAAGAACAATACATTTAATTGATACTAGTGTTGCCTTAAAGAACATTCCCATAATGCTTATAGTATTTCATTTGATCAACTTCATTTCCTCCATAATCATAAATAATGACTGCATTATTAAATGATTTTGTGAGGGAAACTGAGGCACCAGACAGTTAAGTGATTGACCGATCACAGGGAGGTGGCTATCAGTACCAGGTGGAAGGGAAGTGCAGTAGATGGGTCCAAACTAATACCTTAATGTTGCAATTCAAGTGAATGTTATTCCCTGTAACTGATATTCAAGGAATTCAGAAAACAGATACACGTGTACCCTCCTGAGATCCTATCTCATTCACCCCTACCACCTTACAGTTTTTTCCAGTAGCAACAAGCACTATAATTGTGCCCTGGTTCTTCTGGGCCTCTAATCCTAATGTGAAAATACTTGTGCCCCGGCTCCCAGGTACTGATGCTCCCCTAATTATTAGTTTTTGGTGGTGGTCCATGTCTGTAGCGCCACATTGTTCTATGATCTGGGTCTGACAAATTTTGTTGCATTTTACAACTAAAAAAATGTCTTAGAGATAATGCAGTTACCTCTCCCCGCCAATTTTATCTATAAGAAGGCTGAGGCCAGAGAATCTGCCTTCTCCAATCTCTTTTTCCTGACCCCTTCAAGTGCTAGCAGTAATTACAGAAAAACTTAGGTGGCTATCAGGAAGCCACTGGGTCCTCCCTTTTCCTGTGCTTATTCTTCTCTCTAACACCAAGTGGCATAAGGATGTTTCCTACCCTCTGAATTCTGCTAATGGAAAAACCCTACAAGCTAATGACAACCATTTCCCTTTGGAAGAGCACTGAACTTACAATCAAAGGCCAGGATTTAAAACCTGCTTGTGACATGATGTACTGTGTGACCTTGGACATTTGGTTTAATCATAGTGTCTTCATCTGTAGAGTGCCTGTTACTTAAGGTTGTTGTGAGGATGTCATGAGATAATAACTACAAAGTCTATGATATTTCTCTCTGCTCAAAATCTTTCTTGCACTGTCCTGGCTGGCTGGCTGGCTGGTGTGGCTCAGTGGACTGAGCACCAGTTTTTCAACCAAAGGGTGAACAGTTTGATTTCCAATCAGGGCACATGCCTGGGTTTCAGGCCAGGTCCTCAGTTGGGGGCATGCAAGAGGCAACCACACATTAATGTTTCTCCCCGTCTCTTTCTCTCTCCCTTTCCCTCTCTCTAATAATAAATAAATAAAATCTTTTTAAAAACCCTTCATGTACTTCTGTTTGCCCTTAAAATAAAGTTCTAAGTTCCTAATATGGCCTCTGTGCCCTTGCATGATTTCTCTTGCTTACCTTGACATGCTGCTCTCTTGGTTCCAGGTGTTTTACATTCTCTATTATTCTCAAAGTCCAAAAGTCTGTGTTCTCCCTTCTTGCAGGATCTGGTGTTTCCTCTAAAACCTTCTTCCTAACCCAGTTGACTCAACTATTAGGACACAGAAATCATGCCATTTTTTCAGGTGCCTCCAGCTTAGTGGGATTACTTGCTCCGTTCCCATGGCCCCTTACTATTCTTCATGGTATTCATCAATCTCATGGGCATTCATTTATTACCCCTCTTCATCTCTAAGTTGTAGGTACTCTGAAGTTAGATTACATGTGCTTTTTATAATCTTCTGGATCCCCAGCACCTAGTGAAGTTTAATAGCCCTCATAACTGCAGTTTCACATTCTCCAGTTTCTGTTACCTGCAGTAAACTGGGGTCTGAAAGTATTAAAGGGGAAAAATTCTGAAACAATTTGTAAATTCTAAATTGTGTGATGTTTTGAGTAGTGTGATGAAATCTTGTGCAGTTCCACTCCATCCTGCCTGGGATGCAAATCATCCATTCATCCAGTATATTTGTGTTCTGTGTACTCCCCATGCATCAGTTGCTTAGTAGTCTTGATCTCCAGATCTCCTCTCCTGGTATCAAGTACTTGTGTTCAAGTGACCCTTACAGTATATATTCTAACACTGTCACAAAGCCTATGTCATTCACATCTCTTCATCTCATCACATTGGTGTCGTATCATCTCATATCATTACAAGAAGGTTAAGCTATTTTGAAAGAGACAGACCATAGTCACTTAACTTATGTTGAAGTATATTTTGTTTGTTTTTAAATAATTTTTTTAAAGATTTTATTTATTAATTTTAGAGAGAGGGGGAGGGAGAGAGGCAGAGAGGGAGATTAACATCAATGTATGGTTGCCTTTCACCTGCCTCCAGCTACAGAGCTGTCTGGAGACCTGGCTTGCAACCTGGTTATGTGCCCTGGCTGGGAATTGAAGCAGCAAACTTTGGGTTTGTAGGCCAGTGCTTTATCCACTGTGCCACTAGCCAGGGCAAAGTATATTATTTTAATTGTTCTATTTTATCATTAATTTCTTTTTTAAAGATTTTTTATTCATTATTTTCAGAGAGAAGGGCAGGGAGGAAGGAAGAAAGGGAGAGAAACATTAATATATGGTTGCCTTTCACTTGCCTCCAGCTACAGAGCTGGCTGGAGACCAGGCTTGCAACCTGGTTATGTGCCCTGACTAGGAAATTGAACCAGCAACCTCTGGGTTCCCAGGCTGGTGCCAATACACTGAGCCACACCAGTCAGGGCTCATTACTTGTTTTTAATCACTGTGCCTAATTTATAAATTAAACTTTTTCATAGGTATGTGTTTACAGGAGAGAACATAGTATATATAGAATTCAGTACTACCTATGGTTTTAGACATCCCCTAGGGGTCTATCTCTCACAGATAAAATCTCATCAATCCTCAGGACTAATTCTATGTGTGTGTACATATATATATATATATATATATATATATATATATATATATGTATAGTAACTGACACTAAGTGTCAGGCTTTAGTTTGCTCTACAATTATTTGTTTACGCATAAAGCATATAAATGTAATGTTCACCTAAATATGAAAAGACACTAGAAATATTAGGCATATTGTCCTAATTAAGTATCAAGTGTATGGGTATGCCTATAGAGTCAGGCTGAATATGTACAACTGGCCCACCTAGGTTAAATAATTGCTGAGCTCTCTGGTAGTTCTTGGTAACCACTCCTGGCTGTAGCAATCATAAAACACAAGTCATTATTACATTAACCTTTCCACTCCAAGCAAATAAATTATAGCTTAGACTCTCAGACATTCCCTCAGGCATGTGTACTAATGAGTTAGACTCATTCTGCTTCAACATGGAAAACTTCATCCAGCTCCGCTGTCCAACCAACCAAGAGGTTCTCCCCAGCTCTTATCTTCTTTAAACCAGCAGCCTTAAAATAATAGGAATGTGTACCAATGTAAGCTCCAAACATAGTTACAAATCATTTTCCAGGAACTTTGTCTTTCTGCCAGTTTATTTTAACCCTGTCATTATTTTGGCAGTGTTGTTAGCAGTCTACACTGTGGTTACATCCCTGTGCATAATATCATTTCAGTGAGACTAATTTTAAATACATTCTGGATGGTCAAAATATCACTTCTTTGCTACCTCTACTTCATTATCTATGAAGCTTTTATCTATTTTAGAGTTGAACTTCATCTGCAGAAATTTTTTAAAAAGCCTAATAGTAAATAATAGATATCTATTTAAATATTTAACTCACCCAGAACTATTTACTTGAGCTTAATATGATTCTGGTTTGCTGGTTTGCTTATGTTATACACAAATTTAGCAGGTGTTGGTGCTTTGGAGTCCATTTTCCATGCACACACATGAATTTCAGTTGAACAAATTAAGTAAAATTTATCTTAAGAGACTGGATTGTTTGCATCCAAAGCAGTTCACATGGACTAATTTCAGTTACATGAAATTAGATTTCTTCCTCCACATAAGTGATTGCTGATGCTAAATTGCCGCAGCATCCCCAACTTCCTTACAATTTCACCTGGAGTGTATATTGATCCTGAACTTACCTGTTGCTACTCTAGTCTACTATTACATTACCTAGGCAACCTGGAATACTTTGCTTTCATAGAAAACCAGAAAGCTTTCAAAGAAAAATTAGACAGTTAAAAAATAAGTATGGAGACTCTTCATCTAAATAGCTATGTCTTTGAGAGCTCCTCCGGAAAAGCAGCCAGTTGTTAGCGGATGTGATCAGATTACTAAGTACTAAATTTGTGATTCTAGAGGGGTGTGTGTGTGTGTGTGTGTGTGTGTGTGTGTGTGTGTCTGCACTTGACTTTCTCAGCGTGATCATACAATGATTTATCTCTCTATAATTTTAGATCTTCTTCCCGTTGTTAGATTCATTTTTTAAAACTTAGTTATATAAAACACATTTTTCTCAATTCTGAGACTTTTTATTAACTGTAAAATTTTACAGATATACTTAATTTATTTTGGAATGAACACTTTTTCCTTCCCTAATGAGGGTTGTGTTTATACAAGATAAAGCTGAAAAGGGACAATGGTAAGGGACAGTGGGAAAAATATTTTTAATACAAAAGGAAACCTGTAAGATTTGTTTTGTTTTATTATTTTGACACTTAAAAAGCTCTTTAATAGAAAATATATACGTGGATAAGTTTTTATGGCAAAATAACTGCATTCTTTTGCAGGGCAACTAAGGGTGCAAGATCGATTCAGCTATATAAGGTTTCCTGTCTGTTGGAGGGTGGAAAACACAAAATCACATTGCTGCTGTTCCCAACTATTTTCTAGGGCAGAATGAGAGTCAGAAAAGGTCAAAAATTATATCAAGTGCATCCCCTTATTATTATCTTTAACTCAAGCACAGTATTTCTGTTAAGAATTTTGAAATTGTTAAGATTTTTTTTAAGTCTCAGACAAAATAAACTACTGATATTTTGGAGACTGTTTCGACTTTGACCACTAGGCATTTTCCATGTAAGCTTTTCTCACTACAGCTATCTTTTCATGATTTTTTTTTACCACCTGGAGACTTAGTTCTTCAATGGTACCATTTCAACTATGTATTCTTTTCAACCCAGACAGAGGCAACTACTTCCTCCTCTAGCCTCTCGCAGCACTTCTTCTACCTTTTGTTATATCACTCTCTCACTTGTGGTGTTTATTAATGTTTTTATGTTTATCTCTCTCTAGACTTTGAGC
This sequence comes from Noctilio leporinus, assembly GCA_004026585.1. NCBI lineage: Eukaryota > Metazoa > Chordata > Mammalia > Chiroptera > Noctilionidae > Noctilio > Noctilio leporinus. The sequence goes on along the minus strand of PVIW01001975.1, from coordinate 26,734 downwards.
ATCTTAGGGTCTGGGGCTAGCTTACAAAAAAAAAATGTATTGTTCTATAACACTTACCCCATTTTTACTCCATGCTCTCCTTTACACTACCCTATCCATCCCATCTCCTGTCCAGGCAGTCAATCCGCACCCTGTTATCCATGTTCATGGGCTATTTATACTAGTTCCTTGACTAAACCATTCCCCTTTTTCCCCTCTTCTCCTCCTCCCAGCTTCCCTCTGATCACTGCCAGTCTGTTCCTTATTTCCATGCCTCTGGTTCTATTTTGGTTCTTGTTTGTTTTGTTCATTAGTTTCCTGTATTAGGTGAGATCATATGGTATTTGTCTTTCACTGCCTGGCTTATTTCACTAAGCATAACACCCTTCAGTTTTATCCAAGCTATTAAGAAAGGTAGGGATTCCTTCTCCCTTTCTTTCTTTTCTTTTCTTTTCTTTTTTTTTTTTTTTTTTTTAATACTTTTCTATTCATTAATTTTTAGAGAGAAGATCAGGGAGGGAGGAAGAAAGGGAGAGAAACATCAGTGTATGGTTGCCTTTTCACCTGCCTCCAGCTGGGGACCTGGCTGGAGACCTGGCCTGCAACCTGGTTATTTGTCCTGGCTGGGAATCAAACCAGTGACCTTTGAGTTTTCAGGTAGCACCTATCCACTGAACCATGAGCCAGGGCAGAATTCCTTCTTTCTTTCTGCTGCATAGCATTTCGCTGTGTAAAGGGACCACAGTTTTTTGACCCACTTATCCATTGATAGGCACTTAGGTTGTTTCCAGCCCTTGACTATTGTAAATAATGCTCCTATGAACATAGGGGTGCATATGTTCTTATGAATTGGTGTTTCAGGATATTTTGGGTATAATTCTAGCAGTGGAATCACTGGAGCTAAAGGCAGTTCTATTTTTAGTTGAGGAAATTCTATTCTGTTTTCCATAGTGGCTGCACTAGTCTGCATCCCCACCAACAGTGTACTGGGGTTCCCTTTTCTCCACATCCTGGTGGCACTGGTTGTTTTATATTTGTGTCACATGCTTCTAACTGTGAGTGCTACAAAGTAAGATTTCAGATTGAGAGTCCCAATATGTCTGATGAAAAATGAAAAAGAAAATAATGATTTCATACATTAAGAACACCTTGATTTCCAATTCTGCCATGCATTCCAGTGTAGATTTACTTATAAATATCATAAGATTCTTTCTGTGTTTATAATCAAGCCATTGATTGATAGACACAAACATAGATGACAGAAATTTAGGTATAGAAATGGACATGGATGTCCTATGGCACATTATGAAGAAACATACCTTCAGTCTACATTTTACTATTGATCAATATAACATTTTGTGAGGATAGAGACATTAAATGTTTCAATTAATTTGACATCTATGAGTCAGTCAACTACAGTCAACTGGTACACAGTCTATAATTTTTTTTATACATTCCATATGCTTTTTTATATGCTTGTCTGAAGTAAAGACAAAAAGGATCAAAATATTTTTCCTGATTTGCTATAATTTTATGGAAAACAGGAATAAGCTTAATTTAATTATAACTAGTAATAGATTTCTTTATAAGTACCATTTCATATCCCAGTTTATAGAATTTGTCAGAAATCAATACTAAGTTTGCTGATTTATAATTTTTCCTTTTCTTAAAGTTAGGATTTTTCTCCCACTTTAATCTCTATGACTCAATGCCCACATTTTTATTATTTTTTTAAATTCTGGCAATAAAATCTTTCTGGGCCTGGGAATTTGAAGACATTTGCATTGCCCAGGTTATAATGTACTACCATCTCAACTTTAATTTCTTTTTGCAATGTTTACCCTACTGCTTTCCAATGAGAACATTAGTTTCTTGCTAGAGAAGATGGATGACGCACATGAGTTGAAAACGCTGGCTTCCTTCTTCTATTTGTTGCTAGGCCAGTATCTTCTCAAAGCTATAAGCTTTTCTGAACGAACCTCACATATAGATGGGTACTTCTTCTTTTTTATTTTAGGGTATTTCACAAACCTGAATCTTATTTTGGCCTTAAGCCTTCTTGACACTCTGTTTGCATGTGCACATATACTATTATCTTTATGTATCTTCTACTGCATGACTTTAAAAATATGAATAATAATTTATTGTGCAATTACATTAACTTAATCATATCCTTCCTTTCTCAAAATGGTGATTTAAACCATTTCTATAATTTCTCATCTTCTTTATCTGCAATTATTTTAAAGAATTCTGATTTTTAATGGAGGATAGATTCTGCATTAAATCTCGATACAAAATTACTCTGTTGGGAAATAGATTTTGTGCAAGTCCAGCTTTCTTTACCTCTGACAGGGATATGTCTGCAGTTTTTTAGGACCTTGCCTCATTAGGTTTCTTAGTTTTTACAGAATGTCTATTTTACTTCCACTGTCCTACTTACTACATTTCTTACAAGCACATTCATAAGAGGGAACAGAAACAAGTTTCCCTCCAGGTACTTTTTATGAAACACAAATTCAAACTTATTATCCCTGGATGGTTTTAAAGGTTCAACAGAAGGAAACAATAAAATATTTCACAATGAATCAAACCTCAAAGTTTCTTTAACAGAAATTTACTTTGAAATATTATCATGTCCTATAAGGGACATACAAGACAAGAAAAATTCCTATGAAATTCATGGATTTGTTTATTCATAGTATATTATTGACTGTTGTCATATTTCCATGTCCCCAATATAAGCTACTTCTGTATTATATGTCTGAAAGAGTTATGATTTTCATGTGAGCCTTTCAACTGACCCTGTTTAGGTTTTATGTAATTATCATTAAAAAGTGTATATTATAGAAATTCATTTCATGCATATTTCTATTAACTTTATTTTGCCTTTACTCCTATCATTGTTTGGTAAGTCTATGAGTCTGTGAATCACTACAAATTATTTTTGTAAGGAAGTAAGGTTAAAGTAAAATATAAATTATTCTGCATTCCTCCCTCCTTCTATTACAAAATCACAATGGCACTTGCTCCTAAGCATCCCATCTCTTTTTTTCCAGGCATATTTCAGTTTCTTACTGGTCACTTAAAACCATCATATATGTACATTCTGTTCATGAATTAAATAAGCCAATAGGATATTCTATAGCCTGTTTTAAAACTATCTTATGAACACATAGATACCCAATGGGCATTAAGATAAAAAGCAATGAGGTTTTTTTACACACTTTTGTTCTAGTCTTGTGTATCCACAAGACTAATAGTGTACTAAGATGTTCCACTCTTAGTATAATATTTTCAACAAAAGTGCAAGTAATTGAAATGTTTATCATTACTATATTTTATTTCTGTGTTAGTCCTATAATTTTTTTTTAAATTAACCATATTGAATTTTCCAAGCATAACTTTCTTTTGTTTTTGTTTTATTGTTTCATTTTTATAAGCCTCCACTTATTATGTGTGCTAATTAAAAAAGCTAGGAAGAAGACAAAACTACTTGAATTGCACATTTTGTAAGGTTTTATATATTGACTTTGAGGAAAATCTAAAAATTGTACTCAGAAATCATATTCTGTGGAGCATGTAAAGTGCAGCATTTACATTTGCTTATTTCAATAATCCAATAATTTGCTTGTCATTTTTGAAATAGTCAAGTATTAGATTAACCAGACTTCATTTATTCCATTAAAATTAGGCTACTTTTTAAAGAACATGGTCCAAATATTTTTTCCTACTTTTGAGAAATTCAATAGCAATATTTTATTTTGGTGATTTGTATTAGATACAGTTCCTATTTGCTTTCTGATACTTAAAGGTAGCCTCAGTTCAGCACTTCCTTAAGGATCTATAGCCTTTTTTCCATCTGGGCGGGAGAAAGAATAAAAAAACCAGAGGGAAGCAAGAGAGCAAGAAAAAGAAACAAATCAAAGGAGTGTGTTCTGGGACAGACAAGTCATGCTGATGTTTTGGCCTAGTCCTAAGCCAACTCTGAAGAGCATTCTCAATAGGAAGCTCAGAGGAAACATTGTTGGGCCACCTAAGAAGGCTGAGAAAATAACCATTAGGGCAGAAGTGTCTTCATAAACATGTCATTTAAATGTATATGAATATAAAAATGCATCTGTATTATTACTTCATAGTTAGTTATCTCATAGTTTAAAAAATTGGCTAGGAAATTATAAAGCCATGTTCCATTATTTGCTACTCTTCTTGAAAGGCAACAGGTACAATATGTGGCTAAATGAAAGGTTTTATTTTGTGATTTCAGGATCAAAATTAGGTAAGGTGCCTTTGAGTTTGGACATTTAAGCCAACCTTTCAGACTTTGACTTTGTGAAGTAACAATCTTATGAGAATTCAAAGGATGAAAAATTCAGTGTAAGTAAGGATCGGCTCATGCATTTTAAAGCCATGTTTGGTGGAATATATTAGGGTGCAGTGAAGCTGCTGGTTCAGATAAGATGGCTACTCAAGAAATAAAAAAGGGAAACATTCTGTCTTCAAACCCAGGAGGAAGACAGCAACTTGATTTCAAATATCTATAACTGTCACAGGAAAATTTACAGTGAAAAGAGAGCAACAATATATCTCTGAATTATTTTATCTAAAATACATCAAATGATCCAAATTCTCTTAAAAAATGGTTGTCAAAATCTCCCAGAGGTGCTTTTCTAAATGTTAATTTTATAGAGAAAGTTTGTAAACACCTTTGTTTTCTAAATTATTGACATAAAAGTAAAGCAGAAATTATAAAACATATTAAAAGTTAGTATGTATCCCCTACCATTCTATTATTTATTAGTTATTCAAGTACTAACCTGTATAATTCACTAATAATAATATTATGGAAATGTTATCGAACATTTCAAAATAGGCAATTTGGTGTAACATGTGCATTGCAAGGTAAGCTTGCTAGATAAGTCTTAGAATTCTTTTCATCAGATTTCATTAATTTTTCTTGCCTAGGGAAGATTTTCACTTTTTGTTGAAATATAGTTTCTAGGAAAATTATTATTACTGTTTAAATAAATTATTTTCTATCTAGTTAATAAAGCATGATTGGATCCATGATGATGAATATCATATGAAAATGCAATATATTATTAAATTCAGCATCTCATATTGAAGCAAGGTCAAAGTTGACAAATTAAGTATTCTAAAGCCTCTCCCTGCCCACAAGAAAAGCTCCCTAGTATTATAATCTCTGAAATAAAGTGCATTACACATTTAAAAATTAAATGGCATATATTATGATAAACATTTACTGGGAAAGAAAAAGAGTATACAAAATATAAATTTATAGATGTAGTGATCAACAAAAATAAAGAATTACCATATTAATTACTTTGAAAAAAAATGCTTGACATGCTAAAAGCTCATTTTTAATGCTACTTAAATTGTCTTCACTATTTTTATTAGATAAATTCAGTGTGCAATTGAAAAGGAAATATATATGAAACCACATAATGGAAAACGCATTTTATTACACCCCCCCCCCCCAATTAATTTAGGACTTATTTTCCACTGACCATCATAATTTTAGGACAATCTTTAATTAATGACAATTGCCACACTATATTATAATAATATATGTCCTTGCTTTACTCCTCTGTGTGAAGAGCCTGTCTATCTCTGTATCCCCATGCCAAACTCAACACCTGTTCATTGTCTGGCCAACAGCCTTCAGTCAGCATCAAGTTATTTGATCAAGGAACAAACACATAGATAAGTAGTTTTAGGATGAAGCATGATGGGCTTTTCAGTATGCATGGTGCTCTGGGTGGCAATGTAAAATCTAAAACATTGCTAGGTGTTGTAGAATTTGTAGGGATTTCCTGTCTAATGGGAGCTTTTTAATCTCATCTTTTCAGGGGAATACCCTCCATCCTGACCATGCTAATTAGTCTGGATCTTGTCCAGCTCCACCCTGTGTCCTGTAGAGTGATGAGCAAATGCATAATGCACTAAACATTGTTGCACCGTATTGCGTTTTGTTTTGTTTTGTTTCTATTGCAAGAACAGGGTAAAGCTTTCAGTTTTACTTCTATAAAATTCCGTGGGAAGGCACAACATTTCAAAGGTCTCTTGGCCCAAGCAGCATTTTCAGCCATGATCCTCAGTGCAGAATGTACTTGTAGGTTTCTGGACTGCAGGTAGTAGAGTCCATAACTTTGTAGTTTGGATTATTTCCCCAAAAACACACTACCTTACCTTTACCCTTGCTGAATGAATTTTATTTGCTAATGTGCCACATTCCTACCCACTTACCCATAACTGCAAATGTCTTCTCCGGTGCCATTCCTGATGCCTCAGCATTCCATTCCCACTGGAGTTTACTAGAGATTTCACAACATCTAACCTCTCAACTTAATTTTATTTTTTAAAGATTTTATTTATTATTTTTAGAGAGAGGGGTAGGGAGAGAGGCAGAGAGGGAGAGAGACATCAATATATAGTTGCCTTTCACCTGCCTCCAGCTAGACCTGGCTGGAGACCTGGCTTGCAGCCTGGTTGTGTGCCCTGGCTGGGATATCGAACCAGGAACCTTTGGGTTCGTAGGCTGGCACCTTAATTTTTTTAATGCTATAATTAATACTTGTTTCACTGCAGATGCCTTGGATGGTGGGGAGGCAAAATGTTGAGTCTTCTGAATTCGGAGGAACTAGCTTATTTTGTCCCTCCTCCCCAAAACCAACTGTCAAAACCAATGGCATTTTTTAAGGCACATCTGCCTACTTTTTTTGTATTTCTGGATTCTGGGCTGCCTATACCCTTGGGGTCACCCACTTTTGTCAAAGGACAGATGTGTGACTTTAAAGCAGGTACCTTACCTAGCTAAACATTTTGAGTAGCTTTTTCTTTTCTTTCTTCATCTTTATGTAAGATTGGCAAATAAAAATTGCATATATTTGAAGTATACAGCCAAATGTTTTGATGTACATCTTACATTGTAAAATGGCTGCTTATGAACTGTTTACTAAACATGTGTTACCAGGAAAAAGTGATCTAAGCATCAAGTCCAATAGTTGCATAGACCCTGACTGTCACTTCCTATCTGAACACAGATAAGTAATTTAATTGGGGCTTTGTCTCCCATCTGCAAAGTAGAGGTTCTAATGTCTTTAACTACAGGGTTTTTGAAGATTCAGTAAAAGAGCATATCACATATCATAGTGCATTGTACTGTGTATCATTGTGTATCACAGTTTGTAGGATATTTTATTTCCTTCTTTTCATGATCTCTGATAGCTGCCTATTCTTTAATTTGGACCTCATTATTTTCTTCCCTCTTTCCTGATGGAGGCCAGCTCTCCTTTATTATGCTCATCTGAACTCAGAGTCCCTGCGTTCCTGATCCTGTCATATACCAGGTAATTCCTGTCTCCTTCATTAAGTAACTGATTAAAAAAATAGAAGTGCCTTCACAAATGGGTGTTTGGAAATTCTGATTCTCTGTGAACCACATACTTGCCTTTTTTTTTTTTTTTTTTTTTTCAGAGTATGTATATCTGTTATCTGGGCATAATTTCTCTTTACACCATTACCAACAAATATTGAGCAAAACCGCTGCCTAGTTGCAGGGGTCTGGGAATACAGCATGGATGGCAATGACCTTTCAAGCATTACCTGCATGGAGAGTTAGAGACACCTCTGATTTGGACCCAAGTGTGCCCCATAATGGCCACAGCTGTAAATTATCTTAAGGGCAGATTGATATTGTAGCAGAGGAGAGGAGTTAGAAACCAAAGGTCAGTGCCAAAAGAACACTGGAATTGGAAGTCTCTAGAGAATGGCAAGGTGACAAGAATACCAGTTCTAGGTTGGTGGGCAAAACACAAAGTGAGATATGCTGATAGTGTGAAATCTGAGTAATTTGAGGGTATTAGGGAGATCGCTTTTAGTGAGTGCATAAATCTGGGGCAGGCAGAAGACATTAGGGTTAAAGGAGTAGTATAAACTGAGATGCAGCATTCAGCACCTAGCCTTGGAATGAATAATGGTGTACTTGAGGAACTGGGAACATGAAACATATGGATTAGTACATTATTGAGCAACTGTGGGGTCTACATACATTGGCTTAAATGTTCAAAACAAAAATTAGCCTCGAGATAATAAAGATGGTTTAATTTGGGTTTCTTCCAAATAAGACTCAAGGTACGATTCAATAAGGAGTCCATTAATACAAATGTCACCACTGTGAGCAGTATTGACTCAAACCTGCTGGAGAGCCTCTGATGGCCTATATGGAATTCCCCCACCAAGAAGCAAGAAAAATGAAATATTTCTCCACAAACTTCCATCTTTCCTTGGTTGAGGGTTGATCCTGGAAGCAGTCACTTTCTAGCACTACAGTTCTGCTCCACATGTAGAAAGAACTTTCCTAAGGCCAAAGGCAGTAGGTGGAGAAAACCAGGTGCTCAAGGTCAGTGAGCACCCTGAGGACTCTCCAGCTTGGCTAGGAGTTTATGGGGGTGGGGCAATGACAGTGTCTGCAGCAAATGCAAAGTATAATTCCATGTAACCAGAGGGATGTACTGAGGGGTTCTGTTCAAAATCACTTATATCAAAATGTGACTTTTGTCACACTTTAGTCACTGAGATCCAGGAGCTATGGAGAAATTGTATTCATGCATTTCTGTCTTGTCTACTAAAATCAGCATTCCATCATGACCAAGAACTAGCATTTATTTTATTTGCTTCTTCATCATCCAGCACAGTGCTTTTCCCAAAATGAACTGAATTTATTTTCAGTGAAATTAGAAAACAACAGCTTCACAAGATCTCTTTATCCTTCAAAAATCAGAACATTTGTTAATGGCAACCTGCTTCACTGTGTCTATTTTTGTAATGCCTACAGTCCCAGTACATCCAAATATACTGAATTAGCAATTACTGTACAGCACATTTAGCATACTTAGAAGCCTCTTTGCCCACCATTGGAATGTAGCCACCTGGATACAGCCCAACAGCTGTGCCATAGCTGCAGTAACTCAACATAAAAATGGATGATGGATAGCCCAACTGGCATGTGTCTCCCATATAACAGGTTGCATATGTGCAATCTCAGAGTCTTCTCTAGCTCACATTTGAACATCTAATATCAAGATTGCATAATTATATTCTTAATTAGTTTTAGGAAGATTAAGAACATTCATACTGTTCTTTAATCTTGCCTATTAGGATCGGAAATGAGAGTAACAGACCACAAAGGGCCTATGTCTTCATCATGAAAGTGAATGCCCATTAAACAAAAGCCTGTGTCTTTGGAAGAACTCACCCTTCCATATGGGGTGATGATGGTAACATCACAAACACTTAAGTGGTTGTTTGGAGTTTACAAACCTTTTGGGCATATGCTACTTAAGGGAATCCTCATAACACACCCATTTTGAAGACAAAGTTATGGGGCCCCAAAGAAGAGATGCATTTCACCTGAGTCACAAAGTTGTAGCAAGGACAGTACAACTTTTAAATCTGTTGCTTTTTTACTTTATGTTCTTTCCGTCATAACAAACCACTTCTGTAGGTAACAACACACAGAGTTGTGAAGTTGTCAGGTCCTGGCACCTCGCCTTGCTGTTGACCATGCCACTTGTCAGGCAGCAGTACCTCAAGTGTAGGACCAGCAAGTTCTAATAGCAGGGACACCTCTGGTCTGGTGGCAGAGAAGAACTTACTTGGAGCCTTCAGGGGGGTTTGCAAGCAGCAGGCTAATGACCATACAGTGGGCAGCTTAGGGTGTTGGTGTCCTCATGCATGGTTGGCCCACCCTTATCACAGCTGCACTTACATTGATGACCACAAAGAGTCCAGGCATCTCTACACCCACTTTTGTTTCCGTGGCCAGGTGGCTAGAGAGTGTCAGCTAGCATTTGCATTGTTTGTCTGCTCTCCTACACAGTGGTGTGCCTGTCTGATTAACAGCAAGGATATTTTATATACACATTGGAAGAAAGGAGACTCTATACACATTGGAACAAAGAGGCTGTATACCCAAAGGTGACATCAGTTGCTCACAGTTGGTAAATTGGTTACCCTTGGGGCCTCAGTGTTCTGGGACCCTGGGAACAAGGTTAGCTTCAAGGCTGTCTCCCTAGCTGATCCAGAGGGAAGGTTCAGCCATGCATAGACAGAGAAATTCCCTTGGCCTGACATGCATGCATTGCTGTTCAAGTGAGGTAAAATCCTGCTACCTTCCTTTAAAGGGCCCTATGCATTGTAAGTTGAGAACCCCACTGACTTGAAAATGCACTAGATTGAACCATCAGAGATCATTCCTCCAGTCCTGGCATTTTTGCTTACTGATGTATGATCTCTGATTACTTACTTTATATATTGGAGTCTCAGGTTCCTCTCTTTAAAAAATGTGACTTTTAAATTGCTTCTTTTTCTTTTTTTCATTTTTATTTATTGGTTTTAGGGCAAGAGAGAGAAACATTGATTTTTGTTGTTCCACTGATTTATACATTCATTGGTTGCTTTTTTGTATATATCCTGACGGGGATTCAGCCCATAGCCTTGGTGTTTCAGAACAATGCTCTAACCAATTTAGTTGCCCAGCCAGGGCTTTAACTGCTTCTTAATAATTTTCCATACTATTGTAATAAAGATTACACAAGTTAAACTCAAGTGCTATATAAAAGAAAGGTAAATAAACATCCTTTATTGAGGACCAGACAATACTTAGAGTTCTTTGCACATTTTGTTTTTCATTTATTTCTCACTCATATAGGTATATGTAGTGAATCCCATTTTCCACAACCAAGAACCTTAGGTGCAGCAAGGGGTGCCCAGGCTCTGGACTGTAACCATCTCTATTGGGATTGGTTGGTCCCCAAACCACTCTGCTTGTTAAATGGTTTTATTTTAATTTTAAAAATGTTTTTAATATACACTTGAAAAATACTCCTGATGAAAGGTAACACTTGACAATTTATTATTCATATGTTTGCATCTTATTATGAATGAGTTAGTGGATTCTTTTGATTGATAAGGAGAGGAGTTGCCCTCTCAGCCTCTAGGCTTGCTCCGTCAGCATAATGAGCATGCTGTTTTTGGTATGTAATTGTTTGTTGCCTCTCCTCCTCCTGGACAAGAATTACTTCTTCCCTATAACACTGCCTAATGCAGTGTTTTCACAACTGTTTTTTGTCTCTAGAGGCCACTCCTCTTTTTTGGCTTAACACCTCATGAGATTTGCCTTATGGTCCCCTATGATATTTTAGATGTCTGTAGGCCACAGAGAGAGGGAATCATGCCATGCGCACAGCTACCTGCTTTATGAGTGGATTGTATTGTGTACCTGTGAACCTGGAGAGAAACCTTAGAAGATTGTTCCATGTTTAGAATTGATCAGCAGTTTAGACAAGAACCTAGTATAAAGGAATCATGGACATGGACAACAGGTGGGATTGACTTTGGGGGGAATGGGTGGGTGGGGAAGGGGATAGAGGGGAGCAAAAAGGGGATGGATGTAATACAGCAATAAAATTAAATTAAAAAAAAAGAATTGATCAAAGGAGAATGAGCTTGCAACTTGAAACCCTCCTTGATTTACATTAGTGAAATACCAATTGCAGCAATGTTAAATTTCCTTTATGCTCTATTGTTGACAAAGCCCTCTCATGTATACAATGTTATTTCCTATTCACTGTAATTTTATGGATTGAGAGAGTTGCTATTATTGTCATCCCACTTCACAGAAGAGGAAATAGAAGAATAGGAAGAATAACCAAGTCATGCAGTAAGCAAATGACAAGATTCAGTTGACTACTGGGGAAATGAAAGTATGGGTTTTGGGGCCTGACAATCTAGAATTGAAATCTGGCTTCAACTCTATTGCTGGATGGCTGCAAACAAGTTCTGCTTCAATCACTGCAGCCTCAGTTGTTATTTTGTAAATCAAGGATAATATCAGTATCTACTTCTTAGACAAGTCTTGAGGTTTATTAAGGCTTGGGACATAGTAAGCACTCAGTAAATGGTGGCTACTTTTATTAGAAAGCTAGTGTTCTCTCTTACATTACATACCATCTCTTTCATACCTCCTCATTATACAGTCCACACTCAGCTCTGATAATAGACCAAAACAGAAGCCTGAATAATTTGAGATAGCAACAGTTGCCAGTATATTCTTTTAATACCAAGTGCTGTGTGATAATATTTACATGATTTTGTGCCAACAATAAATACTAGGAAAAACAAACACATATAAGGAAATAAAAATATTTTATGTTTTGACTTTCTCCATCCTACAGAATAATACAATTCTCCAGAGACCTTATGGCTCCTTATCATAGTAGGGTATTGATTAATTTCACTGCCAAAATATTGGGTCTAGTAAAGTTTTAGACTGGTGGTGTGCACTTATCACATCCAGAAAGATTTGTTTTCTTAAATCTGCTTTGTGCAATAAATTACTCTCCATAATTTTTTCATTGGGTTTTTCAAAATATCAACCTATGGGCTTCAACTCCTTACCATTTGTTTCAGGAATGTATGTGTATGTTGGGGGAGGGAGGGTCATTGGGCAAAAAGATACTTTTTCCAGTCTTCTGAACCTAAGATTTGTGTTTATCTTTAGAAAGTGCACATTTCATGGTCTAGAAATGAAAATGCTTCTTTTAAAAGCCTTTTTCTGATATGACTGGAAAAAGTGTCAAAACGAAACAAAAGTGGTTTGGAATAGAAAGGGAATAGGTTAAAACAGGGATGCAATTCTTTGTATTTTATTGGAAGCAATCCCTTTCTTCCTCTGTGAGTCAGTAGGCATTTTACTTTACTCTGAATTAAAAAGCATGTACATATCCTAGATACTGTGAATTCTTTCTGAGTTTCTGGGACACAGAGCTGCTGGTTACTGCTATCAAAAATTCACTACCATTCTGGGTTTCAGCACAGGTCATTGGATGAGAATTTTGTTAGAGCACATGATTTATGCCGGCTCTGTTCTTAGGAGCTCTGAAAATTTGGATTTCTCAGCCTACCACAACCACACCTGTGACTTATTAGCTAGGTTTATCAGCACTAGAGGGCCAGATGCACAACTTATTAGTCCCTGGTTTGTAAAAATACAGGGCTGCTACAAATCTCTGTGGGTGGTATTCTTCTAAATTTCTCCCTAAAGAAGAAAATTCCTCTCCTAAGTACTGGACTTCCAAAAATAAGGACTGCCCTCCCATTTTACAAACGAAGGTTTATGGGTCTGATGAAATTTGTAAAAGTATTATCATCTTTACCATTCTTAGATCTGGCCCTCATTTCTAGTGAAAGTGTTGCTCTCTGCAGTTAGTGCCTTTCAAAGTGCAAGTAGTCCTGAGAAAGGGAGTCTCTGAGACTTTCACCTTTATTTTTGCCTCTGGGTCTTGGCTATGTTCTTCTCTGTATTGGATTATGCATTGTTCCCCTTCAATTATTTAAATCCTGGGCTTTCTTCCAAGTCCTAGTCAAGCTTTCCTAACCTAAGCTATGGTCCTAGCTTCCCCCTTCTTCCTCTGAGCAATTTATACATTCATCCATCAGTTTCAGGATAAAGCACTTAAATGTGTGCCACAAAGAATAGAATTAAAGATGTAGAGATGGATGCTATTGGGAAAAGTGAAAAGTTAATGTAAGGAAACATCCACTCAGAACAGCCCAAAGGGGCAGATAGGCTGGTTTCTGAGATAACAATATTCCTGTCACAGGACATATTTAAGAGTCGGCTGAACAATGGATTAGGGGGTCCCTTCTAGAGGGGACTCAGGTATTAGAAGGGTCATGTAAATAACTCTAAGATGCCTGAGATTATGCCAGTTTATAATTTGTATTTATTTATTTTTTTAAATAGATTTTATTTATTATTTTTAGAAAGAGGAGAAGGGAGAGAGACAGAGAGGGAGAGAGACATCAATGTATGGTTGCCTTTCACCTGCCTCCAGCTACAGAGCTGGCTGGAGACCTGGCTTGCAACCTAGTTTTGTGCCCTGGCTGGGAATCAAACCAGCGACCTTTGGGTTCACAGGCTGGTGCCTTACCCACTCTGCCACCAGCCAGGGCTTCATTTTATCATTTTTAATAGCATGGAAACTCATTGAGAATAGAGACCTAATCTTACACTGCTTCTGTATCTTTTTTCTTTTTTAATCTTCACATGAGAACATACACATTGATTTTGATTGAGATATGGGTTGCCTCCTGTATGCACCCCAACTAAGAATGTGCCCTCACAGGAAAACAAACCTGCAACCTTTTGATTAACGGGACACATTCCAACTCACTATACCATGCCAGCCAGGGCTGCTTCTGTATCTTAAAAAGCAAGGCATGTAGCAGGGACTATTTAATTCTATATTGATTGATTGTATTTGTTTTGCCAGTTAGTTCCCTCTTATGTCCAGAGGTACAGGCAATGAGTAAAGGACTTAGAAAGAGGGAGAAGAAGCTTACAAGAGCTGTCACATAAAATTTTCAGCATATATAAAATGTGCTAAATTTATAATTGTTTATTGTATGTGATATCTCTTATTACTTTTTACTAATAGGGAAATATTGTCAAGACCTTATGACTCACATGATGCCAGGTCTGGTCGCAGGCAAATAGAAAAGTCTAAAAGATACATTCATGATTGATACTATGCAGAAAAAGTAGTTCTATTTTGTTCTGAATTTGTAATTCAATCTCAGTGTTTTCTTGCCTTTTCTTAAGAATGATGTAATCAAGGAATTTCTGCCTGACCACACTTTGGCCATACTTTGTTGTTGGTTCCAGGATCTTACACCTTTTCTCATTTAATACTCACAGCAGTCCTGTGAATAAGTTGTTGATATGGGCAATACACTGTGGATTTTCCAGAGGAAACTGAAGTTTAAAGAGCATAAATGACTCATTCAAGATCACACAGCCATTGATGAAACCTAATCCCACTCTTTACTCTTAAACCCATTAGTTTTAAAGCCATGAACAGCTTAATGCAATTAGGCTATATTATACAGTGTAACATAGAGGGGTTGATAGGTATGCTTAATCTAAATAAAATAAATTTAAAAATGCAAATATTTCAATTTGTAATATTTTTTTTCTATAGTTAATTGCTACTAGAGTATGGCACATGCTTGTTTATGCATCTAAATAGTGGGGTTTATTGTATATAGTATTATAAGGCATTATGGAGAAAATAAAGAAACATGCTACTGTTTAAAAATATTACAGAGCTAAAGAAATATCTTATG
Source organism: Noctilio leporinus (assembly GCA_004026585.1). Classification (NCBI taxonomy): domain Eukaryota; kingdom Metazoa; phylum Chordata; class Mammalia; order Chiroptera; family Noctilionidae; genus Noctilio; species Noctilio leporinus. Next base: position 11,548 of record PVIW01001975.1, on the reverse strand, counting down.
TTTTGTATGTAAGAGGTATTGTAAGACAAGATACAAAGAAGAATGTACTTATGCCCAAAATGTCAGCATGCTGATATTACAAGTTGTTTTTAAAAATTAGTAGACAGAATAAAGAACAAGGAGTAATCAAAGAATGAAGATTATAAATTAGATGGAATGAATCAGTGCATGAATAAATGAAAATAGGAATTTTGAACTGTAGGCTCTAATACAGAAGCTCATGAGTCACTATCACTTACTTCTATATGGAGATGGGATTTTACATGCTTTAGAGAGAACTACTACAGGAGTGGAGGGACCTGCTACTTTGTGTTTGACCACTCTTTACCCTCTGCTGCCCACATGTCATAAGAAACAGGCAGCAGTGCTCCCAAGAGCAGGTATATAACCTTACTGATGCTTCTTAAGTGGCCATAAAGAAGTTGGCTGAGCATGAAATTCTAGCATTAGAGTTTATGCTTTGAGTTGCGGGGGGGGGGGGGGGCAGAAGAAACAAAATTCAGGACTACAAAAAAGGAGGAGGAAAAATTGATTACAGGTCATAAGAGAAAAGTGATGTGGTTCCTAGGAGATACTTAGGGTTTTTTTGTTTGTTTTTTTGTTTGTTTCCGGGGGGGAAGAAAAAAACATTTGTAATTTTTGAATCCAGTGTGTTTTGGTGGCTCTTACCCTTCCTGTCATCCAGAATGAAAGCAAAGAAGGGAGACTGTGAAAGGTTCTGCTTCTTGATAACTGAAAATAATGTAATAGCTGGTGCATTGCTGCATTGTGATGAAGTAATGCTAACAGCCCTCTACACATAAAAGGAACTGGATTCTGCTTGAGGAACTCAAGAGAAAAATTATTAGTTAGGAGAATAGTTTATATTTCTGCAGTAGTACATTGTGTTGAATTAGAATATACATAGTTACTCAGATGACAATCAGACACAAGATTTCTTTAATTTTCTGTAGTTGTTCTAATATAGATGGGCAGACTGAGGTCAGACTAGAAGGAGGATATTTTTTACCATTAACAGTCTCTTTTTTCTCAAATCTCAGTTGTCTCTTTTGGGTATTCAGCTATCTTTTAGATGAATAGTGCCATTCACCTTTATATCACCTTCTGCGGCTGTCATCAGGCTGCTAGGTGAGAGGCAGAAACTATCTAATATAAGCTCATTCACCTGAAGAAGATGAGAATCTGAGACTGGGGCCCAGATGTCAAGAATGTGTCTCAAAACATGAAACAATTGAAATACAACAACAACAACAACATTAAATTAATTAAAAAAGAAAAAAGAAAGACTGGGTCTCATCACAGCAATGGGACAGCTGGTCTGGTCTGGGCTTTGGACCAATGACCCACAGATATACTCTGGTTCTACATGGCCTCTGAGAGTGAGATGCTGAAAGGACCTACTAAAACCTGGTTCTAATCACCTGCTTCTTCATCCTAACCCTGGACCACTGGTAATTTACTCACTCTCTCAACATGTTCACATCAAGTCAAAGACAACTATACAAATGTCTGAGCCCCTGGCTTGTCACCTATAAGAGGGAAGGGCCAGGAGCATTATCTCAGGATCATCTCTCAAGCCAATCTTTTCTTCTGGACAAGCACCATCTTTCCCAAATTAGAATGGGCCTTTTCTCTTTGTAGGCAAATAAAAGAAGAAAATAATTCAAGACCAATTTGAATTCTACTAATTCTAGATTTCTCTTCAAGCTTTTCAACACATTCAAGTCAGAAGTCACTTCTTTAACTTGCTGACTTTGCCTTTTCTTTTCACAGTTCATCAGACAAAGAGGCCACCTCTCCCTTCCTTTTCGTCTATGGAAGAAACTTGTGCAATTTTCTGGAAACACTAAACATCAGGTTTAGCTGTTATAGTTTAAGAGGAGCAAGAAAAATAATCTGCTTACCAACAAAAAACAACACTGCAAGGGATATTTACAAGTTATTGCCCTCATATTTATACATCCTCATTTAGATTTGATTGTATTAGAGTGATATAAAATTCAAGGATTATTTCCCACTATCAGAATGCTGAGGTAGAATGGAGTATTCAGTAACACAATATATATTCATTTTATAAGAAAAACTTCCAAGAAATAAATTTAGTAAAACTCAAATGGATTTACATGAGTCAAAATATTCCTTTGCTAAATGAAAGTACCATTAGAATCAAATACTAAAATTCTATAATTGGGTTTTGGTTGTTGTTGGGTTGTTCTTCAGTGGGTCCTTTTCTCTACCTGGCTGGCTAAGGGTCATTCTGCCCATCACATCTTGTATGCTGTTGTATAGGTGCACTCTCCTCACTTTCTGCATCTACCCCTGGTTATGCCACATGGTGTCCCTTTCTGTCCCTATGTGATCCAGTCTGTGGCAGAGTTTTTGTCTGCCAGGGAGAGACAGCTGGAGACACAGAGAGCCTCTTAAAGGGTCAACACACAAAACTTTGTTTGTAGCCACTTAACCTGGCCTCTGGCATAGAAAGGGCAGAATGGATTAGAGAAGCATGAGGAGACTTTGGAATTGGTGGTTCTAGAGACAGAACTGAGGGAACAGCTGCCAGGATATCTGTATTGAGTCATTCCCCATAATGCAGGAGCCATCTTTTTGAGGCAGACCACTCCTCTCTGAAGGTTATCAGCCTGAGGGGAAACAAGAATCCAACCTGTAGGAGTTACTCTGCCCCCACCCTGTGGTGCTTAAGCCTGATTACAGATTGAATAGTTTAACAACTGAAGGAGACAGCCACAGACTGTGGATTATAGGTAGTCTCAAACAGGGTGCCTAGAGCCAGAAAGGGATACCATATGACATCACCAGGGGCAGATACAAAAAGAGAAGACAATCACCTATACAACAGGTACAACATGTGGTGGGTGGAGTGACCCTTAGTCTGCCAGCCAGAGAAAAGGACCCACCAAAGAATGACCCAACAACAATCAATCAAAACCCAATTACTACCAGTGGGCATCTCAAAAGCATCAAGCTCAGGGGATCAAAGAGACTTCACTACTGAGTCCCACAGGTCTCCTATCACAAAAGTTCACACCATGAAACAGGGAGTCAAAGCAGATCACTCTAAAATACAGAAACAGAGGATAGTCATATAAACAGGGGACACAAAGAAACAACCCCCAATTCAAAGGAAAGGAGGAATCCCCAGAAAGAGTGCTAAATGAAATTGAGACAGGCACCTATTAGGCATTGAATTCAAAACAATGGTTATGAGGATGCTCAATGAACTCAGTGAGAACTATAAAGAACACCAGGGAAGTGACAAGGAAGTTTCTGCGAACTACACCAGCATGAGAAAGGACATAGAAACTATCAATAACAGCCAAGAGAAAGTGAAGAATATAGTATCTGAAATAAAAATTACAGTAGAAATGATTAAAAGCAGGCTAGATGAAGCAGAGCATCAAAACAGCGAGCTGGAGGACAAGGTAGAAAAAAATTCCCAGACAATCAAAAGACATAGGATATCTGTATGGATAAGAAAATGTGGCCAGTATATAACTGTCTACAAGAAGCACACCTCAGAACAAAAGATCTACACATACTAAAAGTGAAGGAATGGAAAAAATATTTCAAGCAAAATGACATTAAAAAAAGGGAAGGCATACTAATACTTATGTCAAACAAAATAGATTATATTAAGAAGAGATAACAATTGTAAATATATATGCACCTAACTTAGCAGCACCCAAATATATAAGGAAAATCTTGGAAGACTTCAAGAAACATATCAATACCAGCATATTTATAGTAGAAGATTTTAACACTTCACTGTCAATAATGTAGAGGTCTTTCAAACAAAGAAACAAGGATATTGAGGCATTAAAAAACACTCTAGATCAAATGAACTTAATAACATATACAGATCCTTTCACCCTAAAGAAGCAAAATACACATTCTTTTCAAATGCACATGGAACATTTTCAAAGGTAGACCAAATAGTAGGACACAAAACAAGCCTCAATATTCAAGAAATTTGAAATCCTGGGAAGCATCTTCTCAGATCACAATGATTTGAAACTAAAAACAAACCTCAAGGAGAAACTCAAAAACATTCAAGTACATGGAGAATGAATAACATGCTATTACATAATGAATGGATTAATAATGAGATCAAGGAAAAATCAAAAAGTTTCTGGAAACAAATGAAAATAGATTCACCAGCCCAAAACCCATGGGAGACAACAAAGGCAGTCCTGAGAGGGAAGTTTATAACAAAACAGGCCTACCTAAACTGGACAGAAAATTCTCAAATAAACAATTTAATACTACATCTAAAAGAACTAGAGGAACAAAAGGAAACAAAGCCCAGAGTGAGCAGAAGGAAGGACATAATCAAGACCAGAGTAGAATTAAATAAATAGAAACTAAAAGAACAATTCAAGTGATCAATAAATTCAGGAGCTTGTTCTTTGAAAAGATAAACAAAATTGACAAACCTTTAACCAGACTCATCAAGAAAAAAAGGGGACCCAAATAAATAAAATCAGAAATGAAAAAGGAGAAATCAAAACCAATACTACAGATATATAAAAGATTGTCAGAAATTACTATGAAAAACTATATGCCAATAACTTTGACAACCTGGGCAAAATGGACAAATTTCTAGAAACCTAATCTTCCAAGACTAAATCAAAAAGAATCAGAAAGCCTGAACAGGCCCATAATAACTAGTGAAATTGAAGCAATAATCAAAAAATTCCAAGTACACAAAATCTTTGGACCAGATAGCTTCATAGGTGAATTTTATCAAACATTTAGGGAAAAGCTAACTCCTATCCTTCCCAAATTATTCCAAAATTCAAGAAGAGGGAAGACAAGATGATCAAACTTTTTCTATGAGGCTAGTATCATCCTAATTTCAAAACCAGATGAACACAACAAAGGACGAAAACTACAGAGCAAGAGCAATATCAATGATGAACATAGATGCTAAAATCCTCAACAAAATATTGAGAAACCCAATCCAACAATATATTATAAAGCTCATACACCATGATCAAGTGGAATTCATCCCAGGGATTCAAAGTTGGTGTAATAGTCACAAATCATTAAACATAATACACCTCATAGGCAGAATGAAAAACAAAAATCATATGTTCATATCACATATGCTGAAAAATTATTTGATAAAGTACAGCACTCATTTATGAGTAAAATGCTCAGCAAAGTGGGAACAGATGAGGCATACCTCAACATAATAAAGGCCATATTTGAAAAACCTGCAGCCAGCATCACATGAAATGAGCCAAAACTAAAAGATTTCCCCCTAAAATCAGAACAAGACAAAGGTACCACTCTCTCCCCTTCTATTCAACATAGTATTAGAAGATCTGGGTTCAGGAATCAGATAAGAAAAAGGAATAAAAGGAACCCAAATTGGAAAGGAGAAGTAAAATTGTCATCATTTGCACATGACATGATAGTGTACATAGAAAACCCTAGTCTCCATAAAAAAACTATTCAACTTAATAAGTGAATTTGTTCAAAATAGCAGGATACAAAGTCAATACTCAGAAATTGAAGGCATTTTTGTACATCAACAATGAAATACCAGAAAGAGAAATTAGGGATAAATTTTCATTTACTATAGCAAAAAGAAAAGTAAATTAAAGTACCTAGAAATACTTAACCAAGGACATAAAAAACATATACTTGGAAAACTACAGAACACTGAAGAAAGAAATTAAGGACACATATAAATAAATGGAAGCATACACTGTATTCATGGACTGGAAGAATTAACATCAGTAAAATGTCCATACCACTCAAAGCAATCTATAGATTCAATGCCATCTGTATTAAAATATCAATGACATATTTCACAGGTTTATAACAAATACTTCAAAACTTTATATGAAACCAGGAACAACCCTGAATACCCTCAGCAATCTTGAGAAAGAAGAGCCAAGTAGAAGGAATCACAATACCTGATATCAAACTATGTATATTACACGATGACTGTAATCAAGACAACCTATACTAACATTAGAACAGACACATAGATCAATAGAACAGAATAGAGAGCCCAAAAACAAACTCAGGGCTATATGGCCAATTAATATTACACACACACACACACACACACACACACACAATTATTCTTACATGTAAATACATAAACATAGTCATTATTTTTTAAATTGTTTTAAAAAGTCTCCATTTGCTGCAATAATAGACTCGATTCAACTTCAAAATCTTGAGCACACTTTAATTAACTTTTCATTATCCATGGACATCATTATGTTTACAATCTTAGCTTTAACAACCTCTTTATTGGAATGAGGTTGTTTATTAACTCCTCTCTCACAAATGCTCCATACATAATAGTCTAAAGGATTTGCATCTGGTGAACTAGGCAGCCAGATGTCATTTGACCAGAATTCAAAAATGATGACATTGAGAAATTCTTGCACCTTTTTGACATTCTGTGCTGTTGCACCATCTTGTTGGAGTATCAACTGATATCCATTTGTGAATTGCTTCATCCACAGTACAACTACTTCTTTCAAAACATCAAGGAAAACATCAGTAATCACCTTCAAGCCTTGTGGAAACAAATGCAGGGTCATGATAACTCCTTCATTGCTGACAACACCTAACACCATCACTATAGCAGGAAATTTTGTTTTCATGACATTTCATGACAATTAGGACTTCATTAAGATTCTCACTGAGCTACCTGTTGTTTCTTATGTTGACTATTTGATCCTGCTGAGAATTCTTTGCATCTGAGAAGAAAATCAGAGGGTTTTTTTCCTTTGGGGTTTTTCAATTTTGTTAGCAGTGTCCCTTGCTTTTCCAAAGCACCTTCCTTTGTCTGCTGTGTCATAAACTGGCCTCTTCTAAGAACATATGATCTGTATCTGATATTTTCAGCAATAATCTTGTGAACCACTGCATTCGACCTCTGCAGTTCTCCTACTATGGAGTGCATTGAATTTCCTGAATTTTCATTGATGATCTCCTGGATTCTGTGTTCAACATCTGGACTTGTGCCATCCTTGCATACCTTCTGCATTTTCCTTGTTGGTGTGGTGACATCAGAGTCAACATCATATACCTTCTTCACATTGTAAATTGTACGTAAAGGGATATTATTGAATTCCACAATTTCCTTAGCAGTTTCCTCTGCATGCAGTCCAGAAATTATGGTTGCTCTAACATCATATTCCTTTGATATGATGGTTGCTCTCAGAATTTAATACTTTATATCTGAAACAATGATGTTAAATCATAACCTTAGAAACATAGTTTTTCAAAATTAATAAGATGCATATGAAATAAGGAGATGCAAAGTTATTGCCAATGTATCATGCACACCCTGCACATACACACACACATACACACACCTATATACCATCAAGTTATACCATACACCAGAATAAACTCATAATGGATAAATTACTTAAATATAAATTGTGACACGTAAAAGTCCTAGAAGAAAACTTTGGGAGGGAAATTTCGGATATTCCATGCAGCAATATTTTCACTGATGTATCACACAGCAATATTTTCACCAATATATCCTCTATGGCATGGTAAGTAAAGGAAAAAATAAACAAATGAGACTACATTAAATTAAAAAGCTTCTGTGCTGCTAAAGAGAATATCATCAAAATGAAAAGGGAACCAGCCATATGGGAAAATATAATTGACAATGATACCTCAGACAATGGTTTGATATCCAAAATATATAATAAATTTGTAGGATTCAACATTATGAAGGTAAACAATCTAATTTAAAGACAGACAAAGGGCTTAAGCAGACACTTCTCCAAGGAGGACATACAGAGGATCTATAGACATATGAAAAGATGCTCAACATCACTAGCCATCAGAGAGATGTATATTAAAACCACAGTGAGATACAACCTCACCCATGTCAGAATTGCCATCATTAACAAGTCAATGAACAGCTACTGCTGGGAAGGATGTGGAGAAAGGGAACCCTAGTACAGTGTTGGTTGGACTGGTGCAGCCACTGTGGAACAGTATAGAATTTACTCAAAAAACTAAAAATGGGTTCTGGCTGGTGGCACAGTGGATAAGATGCCAGATTACAAATCCAGAGGTCACTGGTTCAATTTCCCAGCCTGGGCACATGACCAGGTTGTGGCTGGGTCTCCCATCAGGTCCGTGGCTGGAGGCAGGTGAGAGGCAACCATGCATTGATGTTTCTCTTCCTCTCTGCTTCTCTCCCTTCCCCTCTCTCTGAATATAATAAATAAAATCTTTAAAAAAAAAAAAACTAACTAAAAATGGAACTGAACTGCCTTTTGATCCAGCAATTCCACTGCTGGGGCTATACCCTAAGAATCTTAAAACATCACCCATTCCAGGACAATAATGAACAAAACAAACAACAAGCAAAACAGAACCAGATATATGAATACAGTGAATAGGCCTTCAGAGGGCAGGGGGAAGGGGGGTAGGGTAAGGGGGAGGAAGAGTCAAAGAAGGAGAGCAGGTTAGACAAGAACCTAGTATGGAAGAACCATGGACAAGGACAACAAGTGGGATTGACTTTGTGGGGGAGTAGGTGGGTGGGGAAGGGGACAGTGGGGAGTAAAAAGGGGATGGATGTAATACACCAACAATAAAATTAAATAAAATTTTAAAAATAATCTTAAAATAGCAATTCAGAAGAACTTATTCACACCCCTATGTTCATAGCAGTGTTATTTATAAGAGTCAAGTGCTGAAAACAGCCTAAGCACCCATTAGTGGATGAGTAGGTCAAAAAACAGTGGTACATTTACATAATAGAACACTATGCAGCAGAAAGAAAGAAAGGAAGGAAGGAAGGAAGGAAGGAAGGAAGAAAGAATTTTTGCCTTTTGTAACAGCATGAAATGTAACTGGGGAATATTATGCTAAGTGAAATAAACCAGGTGGCAAAAGACAAGTACCACATGATTTTACCCATAACAGGAATCTAATGAACAAAACAAATAAATGAGGTAAATAAAATCAGAGGCATGGAAACAAGGAACCAGAAGGGATGGGGGAGAAGATATGGGGTGAAAGAAGTAGAAGGGTCTAGTCAAGGAACATGTATAGATGGCCCATGGGCATGAACATCAGGGTAGGGATTGATTGTAGGAGTTGGGGGTGGACAGGACAGGGGAATGCAATGGGGAAAAAAAAAATGGGACAACTGTTATAGAACAACAATATAAAATTTAATTATTCACGACCCCACAATAAAATAAGTAAATATTTATTATGTTTACAGTGCTTCATGCACCTTGATTGGCCCTAGACATACAAAATAGAAAGATACTCTCCTGACCTTCAAAGAATTCAAATTTAATTCTGTTTAGTAAGTTGTTAGATTTCATTAAGCTTTCTTTAAATGATTTTTATTCTGCTACTTAAAAATTAAACTAAAATTAAAATAAACACATTACCAGTTCTTCTTCACCCTGGATGTTTGACAGTTGTGTGCTGTGTGTTCATAAATGAGTCACAAGTATGCACACATTAACATGTTCTCCCCATAATTCTAATTGTGTTTTTTCTTACTTGTTCATTTGCCAGGAATAAATTATTTAAAATTTAAGGTAATAGCCACAGTCCTAATTCCTATGCGTATCCACTCTATGATATTTGTTGAGAGAGAAAGAGAAAAATGATGTTTCAGTACATCATTTTATTTTTTATTTCTTCTTATTATTTTAAATATTTTATTTATTATTTTAAGAGACAGGGGAAGGGAGGGAGGCAGAGAAACAACAATGTATGGTTGCCTTTCACCTGCCTCCAGCTAAGAACCTGGCTGGAGACCTGGCTTGCAACCTGATTATGTGCCCTGGCTGGGAATCGAACCAGTGACCTTTGGGTTCTCAGACTGGCACCTTTCCACTGAGCCACCAGCCAGGGCACTCAGAACATTGTTTTAAACCATAATCTGAGTAAACATTTTCTTGAAATACTCTCTCTGCAACTTTCTCTGTTTTTATTAGGGCAATACTTCCCTACAACTGTACATTCCAGTATCATTAAAATCATGCTTTGTGTAAACTGTTTCAAATCCAAAGTGAACACATAAACACATCCAACATTAGTATACACTTTTTTACTGGTCAAGAGAGAAACAGAAATGTTTTTTGCCTGCGTGAGAATTTTAATCACAAAGATCCTTTACACTGTATATCTAAGATTCTGTAAACCCTTGTCTCCATTCTATATTCCACTGACTTCTCCTTGTGCATTTCAAAATCAGAACAAAAGCTAGTCAAGGAAAGAAAATCCTTACAAAGTGCTGTTCTGATACAGCTGCCTCCTACTTGTTTTCAACCTAATGTGCATTAGCTTCCAGGTTTGTAATGAATTGATAAGGAGTTTACAGAGATTAAAAATACTCACAAAAATCATCATCAACCAAAGCAAAAACCATCATCATCTACAAAGCTGGCTTTGTAGGTGAACTGCAGTAATAACTGGAAGATGGATGAAAGGACTGGAACAATAATAGCCATATGACCCTATTGCAGAAAAAGTGAAAAGGGAAAAAAAAAAGTTGTATTTAATTCCTTCAATGTCTTGAGAATCCATCACTCAGACAGAACCCATAACAGAAATCTAATTCTCCAGTTGCTGGACAAAGTTAATTAATTTGCAAATATATTTCATCTTCTAAGTGACAGCTTTGTCTGGTCTAGACAGTGAGGAAATAAGAGGCTGAAACAGGAGCGTGAAGCACTGGAGGGCTCACGTGATATGGCTGTAAACCAAGAGAGTCGAGGTGACGCCAGCTCCTTACATCTCCTCTAAATGAGCTCCTTGTCAAAGGGAAATATTTTGATTAAGATAGTGAGGGGGGCACTTGCCATGCTCTCCATGTGCTTTCTCTAATTGATTTGCCATATACTTCAGTTTCTTCAAAGGAATGATGCCTGCAGGGATGGGGTCCCCCTGATTTTTGTCATCAGCCCCAAGGTGGGCACAGATGTTTACCTTTGTTTTCTGAAGCCTCTAGTAACTGTGTTCCTTTTCTTAATCTCCAGAGCCTTCATTTCAGAGTCACTCATCTTGAATTGGAGTCTTCCTAATTACTGTAGTTAGTGACTTGCACTGCCAAGATTCTTCCACAAGATTCAATAAAAACCATGGTATCTTAGCATGGGCCATTTCTCATCCTTAAACCTATTTCCAACAATGAGGACCACTGCTCTGTATCCAAACCACTTCATAGACTTGTATGCTTCTATGACATTAGCAGAATTATTACAAAATAAAAACTGAGGTGAAAGGAAAGGGTGATTAAAAGTCTAGATTCAGAATGGAGTCAGTCTCTGCCTTACCCCCAACCTATGCAGTGCAGTGCTTTGCAAGGCTGGACTACTAATACTTCTCCTTCTTCTCCTTCTCCTTCTCCTTCTCCTTCTCCTTCTCCTCCTTCTCTTTCTTCTTCTTCTTCTCCCTTCTCCCTTCTCCCTTCTCCCTTCTCCCTTCTCCCCTCTCCCCTCTCCCCTCTCCCCTCTCCCTCTCCCTCTCCTTCTCCCTCTCCTCCTTCTCCTTCTTCTTCTTT